>JABASI010003825.1:0-15478 GCA_019776505.1 Tomocerus nigrus
TTATTGGTAGGAAGATGAAATGTGAAATATCTGAAAAGAAAAATCAATGAAGTATAGAATTTTCCTATAGTATAGAGGGAGGGAATAATCAGAGTTGTTATATTTTGTTGTTTGAAAATAAAATAGATGGCTAAAGTTTGTAGTAGATAAAGTTGATGTTGACAATGTTGATAGACTTGATAACTGAGTTGGTTATGGGGCTTAAGTTTTATGTCGTTTAATGCAAGACACGTTTTGCAGTGCATCTATAGAGTCTCTGTCTTGTGTGTAGTGAAGTGACTAGTAGTGAGTGACTAAGTTAAATTGTGTTTGTTAAGGAGTCGCACTTTGGCGAGAAGAAGTAAACGGCCAAGATAAGAGAACGGGTCTTTTTCTTGGCTCTTTGCTCTGGTCAACTCTGAAATGAACTAGTGAACTGTAGGCGAGTCAAAGTTAAAGTTAAGCAAGGCACAAGTTTTTGATCTAATGGCATTCTCTCTCGTATAATATGAGAAGAAGAATAGAGTTCTTCTATATATTATTATCATCTTAGTAGTAAATGTATAAAAGGAATAGAGTGTGGTGTGTGGTGCATGTGTGTCTGAACATGAAGTAAGTCAAATCAAGTAAGTACCTAAACTAATGGTCATTCCAGTAGAGCCAGTCCATTCCAGTCCAAAGTCCCACAATCAGCCTATTCACGCAAATGCTGTTTTTGCTCGCATACAATTTGTCTACATACGTAAGCAAGTTAACCAAACTGAAGCAAAACAAGGGAAATCAACTGAAGGCAAACAAAACCATAAGACATAACTTGAAAACAGTTCAGTTCAGTCGTCGTGTGCTCTTGTGTGTTTAAGAAGCTAAGATTGAAAGTCCAGCAAATTCCATACTCTCCAGCAGCAGAAACAGCAGCTGAACAAAACTCCAGTAGTCAGTCTCACTCAGTTTATATTGGTAGAGTAGCTGCTTGCTGCATGCACTTATTCCAGTTGAGACTTTCAGAGAGTCCAGACAATCTAAATTGTTAACATTGTTTAGCATTCCCGCACACTTTAGTTAGCTCCTGCTACTCCTACAATTTTTAATACACTACTACTCTATTCTAATCTCGGCTACCATTGAACTTGTCATGTGAATAATTTATTTTTGCATGGATAGAGAAATGAAGGGATTTATTATTTCGTGGCCAACTTCCTTTCACTCCTACTGGAATCAGACACAAATCATATTATAAATTATATATAGTCCATTTGACTATACGAATCTAATAATACATTTATTATTGTGCTATATTTTCTGTCCAGCCAGAGTAGAGTCCAACCTGTCCAACATCCAACCAGTTAATGCTTGAATATTAAAAAGTGTTTGGAAAATCATACAATAAGATTATTATACAATAAAACGTGTGTCCTGGCCTTTTTTAGGGCTTTTTCGCCCTGCCTGTGTTTATGTGTCTGAGTGGGAGGGAGTATTTTTGTTTGTGTATAGCATAGGAAGATATTTATTACCACTCCCGATTGACATTTTGTGATTGTGTTGAATTTGAATTGAAAGTTGGACGTACTACACCAGGTCAGAGTCACATCAAGTCACGTCACCGTCCCATTTGCTGATGTCATGTGCATAAAAGGGATTTTCAGTGTGAACTAGCTGCCCGCCTACCCTCCCGTAAGTCCTCTCGCCTCTTTTTCTCCATAATAATATTATCGCGTGAATGATAAGAATGAACTATATAGAATTATAACGTTAACTTTTAGTCAACTTAACGAGAAACTAAGGCAAATCAAAAAACTAAATACAAAAGTATAAAGCTATAGATGATATAATATAAGAAATAATTCTTTTATATATCGTATATATCTATTTTCTATATAATAAATGTACGTTTAGGATTTCTATATGCTACACCACACCTCACTTCATCTATATTGAAATTCCTCCATAGAAATGTAATAGTTAAACATTAAAGTGCACTACATGACACACAGGTTTATTAGAAAGAGAGAACGGATGTAGTAGGAGAAACATTTAGAACGTTCCTTTCATATTTAGAATGCAATAGCTACGCTTTGAACATACATAATGCTAGTGTTCATATGTAAATAAGTGTTCTCGTATGTGCAACCCCTGTGTCAATGTTATAGCTAAGCTAACACAATCACAAAACGACGACGTAACACTCCATATGAATATTATGAATAGGAACATTAAAATCCTTCGTCATAGTCAGCAACGTCATAGCACACTTTTAGATTAGCATTTCGATAAACAAAGGTGGAGGAGTAAGAACAGTATATTACGTTTTCCGTTTCTCTGTGTCGTATAATATATTATGTCCTAGTAGACGATTATGATATGACTAATATCGTGTGTATGTATTAGACATTAGTATTATATTTAGGAAGGAGAAGGAAAATAACTGATAAAAGCCTCAAAATCTCAAGTGTGACTATGAATTTCTATGCTCGACTATTTATTCCTTTTCGTTATGGCTAAGCTCTATGCTTACTCATTAAGTTGTCGAACAACTTTATAGAAACGTTTTGTCCGTCTGTTTGTCCCGGTTTGCAACATAACTCTTGAATGGATGTAGAGATATTTCAACAGATGTGTCATGTGTCCCAGTGGCACATAGAACAATGTTGTTAGAAAGTGGAGGTCATCGGGGTCACACACTCACACACTGCAATAAACTATGTCTATAATTCTATGAACAATAAATATCTCATGTTCAGTTTGAGATATCGAGCTTAAACATTCTAGACATGCTTTTAGAAGCTTTTGGCATAGAAGGGAAAAATTCAAAAGAATACAAAAATAGTAACTTAAAATACAAAAATAGTAGAGCATTAAAATACCAAAATACATTCATGATTTCCTTACAAATACAAAAGAACACATGCACGTATTTTAAATACTTTTCTTACAAAATACAATTTATTGACTTATGACCAAATAAAAAGTATTTGCTTGCGTCCAGTCCAGACTTATGGTTGAGTGGTTTCATGATGAAAAAACGTATTTTGCAGATGAATTTTGAAAATACAGACATAGAAATTGCTTAAAAAGTAAATATATGTCATCCTTTTTTCTGTATCTTCCAAATTCAAAATACGAAATACTTTTTTGTCTTCAGGATGCACATATAATAAAATACAAAACGTATTTAAAATACAGTATTTTGAAAATAGATGTATTTTACCCATCTACGGGTTTTGGATTATAAAGGAAGAAAACAGAAACTGGGGTCAGAAGAAAACTCAGTCACAGTTCCGTCGCCCGTACATCAAATACATTATCCCTGTGGAACATTTTTTTGAGACTTTCTTTATGTCCGTTTGTTTTTGTTCCACAACTTTTTATATCCGTTTTGCATGGTTTATTATACTTTGCTTAGTTTTCTTTTGAGCATGGAGACTGTAGGCTGTAGACTAAACTAAAGCCATGAAATACATAAACACAGGAATTTGATAAATAAACGTCAGTAGCTACTCAATGCTCTATTTCTTTCTATCCGTTGTGTACTATGGTGGAACTTACTATAGGATTTTATTATTTCCTTCCCTTACATTCGTTTCTGGATGGAACCAGGTAAATGCAGAGTCTTTTCCTTTGGTGTGCTGTGTAAGTATCTCCGATTAGGATTGAAATAATAGCACACTCACCTTTACCTTTTCCAGTTTCACATGCAATCTTACAATCCTGATTAGATCTGTGTTTATTTTTAGTTGAATCCACTAAGCCACGTAATGATTAGAAGTGAGACGTGGGACGTGGGTCTAACAAATTTCCTGCATTTTTACCTTTTCCATCATCATAAATAGATTTCTGACCATTGTAGCCGAGTGCAGTGTGGATTTGAGTGTTGTTCTGTGCAGTCTTTAGGTTTAAAAAGTTACTGAGAGTATGTACGTATTAAATACGTCAGAAAATAACAAAATATATCACATCTGCATCGACAGTTCTATTGTTTAAACAAATTATCATCTATTTACACTGGACTGGAGGCCAAATGCATTTCCGTTCCTTTTCCATAACCTTCCTTGACTAATTATTATGAAGAAATCTGCATTGAGCATCCTTGCAAAAAGTCTTGAGTAAAAGTCCGAACTTGATTGTTTATGGTGATTGGTGACCATTGACGGGATATTTCCTTATCGGCATTCAATGCAAAGTGATTCTGTGCTAATTATAAAATTATATTATTAGAGTGTTATGTCATTATTAAAGGTTTTGAGCGTTCAAACGGAGGGGAAAGCCAAGTCAAGCTATTCGTAAGAAAGAAGAGAGACAAGCTAATCACTTGAAAAGGCCAGCTGCATTTTTATCGTCTGTTCCATTGTGAGATTTCGTCGAGGACATGCCACAAATTACAATTAATATGTCATCTGCCCATAGGAAAATGATTTTCGTAAGTTGTCTTTACAATTGTTTTTTCATCAGTTCATGCCTCAAGTACAGATTTACAGATACTTACATCCTCAGTAGTCATTACTACACATTCAGAATTCCATTACGTAGGTAGACCCATTATATTACACACACTCTTTAAATACTTTAGACAAAGATTCAACGTATTCATTAGCTTTCTCATTAGCTTCTCAAAACTCAAGCCCTAAACAATCGCTATGTGAGAAAATTATAAGGAATTCTACTAAAGATAAAAGATAATAACATAGCCATACACTTTCAACAACTTCATAAGAATATTCTTGTGCTTGTCAACAATAATATTATTTCTAATGTTTTATCTCTATTTACTTTAACTCATCAGTTCTCCGTACTACAATCACAAAAATATTAGATTACATTAGAGCAGCAGTTCAACAGAAATAATTAATATCCGTTAACTTAACGTCTCCATTCATACATATGATAATGATAAAACTAAAAGTTTGGAATTTCCCTATTCTCCCATACTTATTATTAAAGTTGGTGCTATTATGGTATCCACGTAGAACTTATTTACAGAAACTAGAAACACAGGAGTCAATTATTTTATTGCATAGTAAACCCACGTAGGTAACTCAAGAGAACATAATATGAAAGTTAATTAATTACAAAACGAAAATTGTATAGCACCATCCATATTACAGGTATATAATGCCTAAAAGTTTCAAATGAGGTAGATATAGTATGCATAATAAGATATATATACCTAAGATATATATCGTATTATATATTTGATATGAATATAAACTCCTTTAACCGGATGATTGTTGGAGCAGAATGAACCGGAGCCTCACGTACAGACTTGAGACAGAAAAGATTTGCGTATTTAACAGGTAAAAAATAGGAGTGAATGGTAAAATCTCCATTTTCACCATTAGCCGAGCAAAACAATAGTGGAATTCATGCGTGAAGTGATGTAATTAAGAGAGAGTAAGGATTTCATTAGATTTTCCGTAAAATTGAATCCGTAATAGGATCCTTGTCTTGAGGCAGAATGTAATGTAACCATAAAACCTTTTTAACAATCCTCTTCTAAAATAAAGTTTTATATGCATGAATGTACAGTACTTGTCTATTCCAACACATTTTTAAATGAAAATGTAGTTTAGGGCTCATATTTAACTGAATTTTAACAAGATGCCTACAATAACTTGACGCATTTCTCTATTATCTTCTGTTTTCTGTAATGGAGTGTTGTACGTGATGTGTAAGATGTGTTTAGTCAAGTGCGTTGCGTTACGGCGTTACGTAAGCACTTGGCTTTGGCTACATTTTCTAAGCAGTTCGTTTCGTCTAGAGCTAAAATCATCCTTGAGAGCCGGATCTTCATTAAGTTCCTACAAGTATATTTGTTTGTACATGTACGTACATTAAGGTAGGTTGACTGAGCACATGTTTTAGGTAATAGATATCGTAGGGTAGGTGGTAGGTACTTGTACTCACAGTTTATTTGCATCTATAGCGTCATGGTCCGTAACTGAAATATTGAAAACCACATATTTAATTTTACCATTGCGTTTTCTGTTTCTTTCGTCTGCTCCAAACGAAACCTGCACTAAATATCCGGTTTAAAGCAGTTTTCATACATTTGTAGATTAACCTGACCTTTTAATACAATAAATATTGGTGGTTTTCGCAGCATTCCATGTACTGTTGTAGGTACTCGTAGTGCTCAAGCACCCACTACCAACTAGACCAAGGGGCAAAAAGCTACATTGAGCAATGTTTAACTTTTCTTTTGTTGTTTTCTTGCGAATAATTCATTCCCACACTTATTATTATGATTTTATCTCACGTAGCAGATGAAAACATGACTTTGACTTGCCCATGTCATATCATAGGAATCTTTGTGTAATATTTACAATATTATATCCAAATAAACATAATGCAAAAAGTCTTTGTTTCGCCACAAACTATTTCAAAGTGTCAAACAAATCTCCTCATGTTATTAATACTTACTTAATACAATTATATTAAGTATATTTATAATTTCAGATAACTTCAGTCAGGATTTCATAACTGCATATTATTTCATAACTTCAGGATTGAAAATTCATATCTGCATACTGTTACGCACCTTAGGTGAGTGAGAAAGAAAAAAATCCTCCTTAGTCACTTTTAAGGAATTGGGAAATGGATTTCATTAATGTACGAAAACACTTGTAAGTACTACAGTAATAAAAGCTGTATACTGAATCCTCGTTAGATTTAAAAAGTCGATTTTACTTATGGACACCATGATTTACGTGATTTATGGTGGTAGCTATCGGTGTTTGTAATTGGCTACAGCTAAGTATGCCACATGCATTATAATATTTATAATCCTATGCAGGCTATGACATAATAACTTGTGAAAGTAAATGCTACATAAGTTAGGGGAACAAATATTATGAGCTCAAAAACGCTGAAATCTAAAAATATAAGTTTCTTTCAAGGGTAACATTGAATGGGTGTATATTATAGTGAATAGGTAGTTACACACACAGTTAAAGCTGAGAGTAGCGTGTATATTACACAGTAGACCTGACGAATGGACCACAACACAGAAAATGCCGTAATTACTTATTAATTACTATTACAATATTATAATACGCAGTAGTAAAGTAGTATTATTGGTAGATGTGGCGAATATGATAAGGATAGCGAGATAAAATCATGAAAATGTTGTTGCAACAATTATAAAGTGAAGCAAGTGCGTGTTATTATGAACACAGAGCAAAAAAGGGATTTACCTATTTCAGGTTATTATTCTTGGAATGTATTCTTTTGAGCTTTATTAGCTAACTGATGTTGATATTGTTTGCAGACAACAATAATGTTGGTCCCATATTTTCTGATTGAATGCCTGGCTGAGCCAACAGCCTCTCCCGCCCTACAACAAAGAGCCACAGCCTCGTCTTCTAACAGTCGAAGTTACAGTAATAATAATTTCCGGTTGCGGGGTTCAAACGAAAATTATGACACTAAGAAGGATGATCAAGATATTTTCGAAGAGAGCAGTGGCAGAGACAGTCGAGATTCTGGTCGGTGGCAATTATCGCCTAGAAAGCAGTATCGCTATTATAGCTCTAGATATGAGCCAATTGCCACAGCTGCCTCGTCTCAGTACACAAATATTTACAGAAATAGAAATCTATTCTCAAAGCCAAACTGGATCTCAGGAAAAGGGGACAACGTTGAAAGTGTGGAAAATCCAAGTGATGGTATTGTTTATTTCTCTGCTGGCGGAAGAGTTTACGATACCCGTGGAACGTATCCAACCAGAATGGCTCTAACCAACACTGACCAATATATGAAAACAACAGCAGAGCCTCGAACGGCTCCAGCAACTGAAGTTTCCTCTGTCACAGAAAGACCGACGACTACACATGAAATGCACGCAGAAATATCCGAATTTGAAAGTGTCTACCAAGATTCACGGAGGAAAAAAGATAATGATCGTAACGATCGGAAATTAAATCCTAGATTCGGTGCAAGATACACAGAAAGATCAACTGACCATTATTCTGCAGAAGCAACTGAACGACAAGATAAACGAACTCATTTTCCTAGTGATGAAGATGATGCTATAGTATTCCCGACCACACCCATCTTCGGAAAAGATTATATTCGACCCACTGTGGATTACGACCCCAATAATCCTACAGTAAAACCACTAGACCCGAATGATTTTGCAGAATTGAGAAATCTTATTGAAGCCAGGAAGAAAACAGACGTAGAAAATAGGAATTCACAATTATTACTTCACTCGAATAGTAAATTAAAACCCCCGATTTGTAAAGATCCTAACGGATACTGCACTGATAGCCCGGATTATCCAAAGTTAGTAAAAATTCTGTCTACTTTTTTTTTGATTAACATTCCTGGATGATCATTGCATTTCCGAAAATTAACAGCTCTGACTTTATTTTTATTTATCTTTCAGGGATATTCTTAATAGTATCCTGGAAAATTCGGTGAAACCAGAAGTATTCCAGCAAATATTTGGTGATAGTCTGGATAACAGCACTGTAAGTTTTACTTCTTATACAGTTTTATGCAATTTTACTTTATACATGGCACTTATTATGGCGTCTTTAGGGTCTTACCATCATAAACATTAACTGAACCAATTAAAGTGACCTTTTATTTAACAGAGCAATGAAGCTCAAGAACTGAGTGGCCGAATCGATCTTCCGCAAGAAATACCACTTTGCGCATCAGTTGTAAGTTAACGATGAACATTTGATTGTATACTTTTAAGTGTTTCTTGCAAGCAATAATTTGGGTTTGAGTGTGCTAATATATTTTATTGTGGTGATCTGACGCAGGAACATACGATCTACCCTAAAGTGGCTCAAAATAAAGAGGGTAAATATATGTATGTCGTCAACCATGATGAATACATCCAAGGAGTTAAAGTAGAAAAATGCCTGTAAGTATACCTTTGTCCCTACTTTTATATAAGTGCAAATAAATTAGAAAGTAAACCCGTATCTTTTAGAGAGAGAGAGAGAGAGAGAGGTATCATAGGTTTTGTTCTTAGCATCCACACGCTATGCTATAATGTCCTTGCTGCTGGACAGTAAATGATTAGAATGTAGCGGAACGAAACAAGAGGTAATAAAACAGACGGGAATTAATGAGTTTTTTTATTGTGTTTTTTTTTGTCCAGTGGGGAAAATGGCGGTTGCCAATTCAGCGACGGAAGTCCGACAGGTTACCAGACGTCGTGCAAACAGAAATACATTTACAAGAAACTATTGGCTTTCAACGAAGGAAAAGCTATGACTGATACTTTCCGATTACCTTCCTGCTGTGTTTGTTACATCAAGTCTTCGTTCGTTTCCGACAGAATCAATGCAGATACAAGTCCAATTAATCTAAGTAGTTCCAAAAAAGTAAACACTAAAAGTCAAGTAAGATCTACTTCTGCCCCGACAGGCACTAGTACAACTGCTAATTTATTAATTACTAGCAATGACGATGCTGTGGCTACGGAGTTACCCGACTCTGAAGCCATTTTAGCAGGGAGAACTGATGATAAAGTAGTAGAAAACAGCAATTCGACTGCTAAATTTAGCCATGATAATGTTAATAGTGATAATTCAAGTTCAACTACTGCTAGTAGCCCTACCAAATCCCTAGTACTACTGGGACTGGAGCAAAATGTTGCAAAATCCGGATCTGCCAGATCTTTTTAATTCATCGATAGCATTTAGTAGGTGTAACTAATTTAAATTGTCTCAAACTGTGTTATATGTTTCATATTATGTTGTTAATATTGATAAGTGTTCAAAATCCATGTTATTATATTATAACTAATAAAATAACGAAAAATTTTGTAGATAACTAATGGATTTCACCCTACACACTTTATACATTTACGAAAATAATGCTTTATATGACATATTATTTTAGAATCCCCTTCAGCATACACGTGCAGCGTATACGTAGCCAATAGCCCATATTGCTGTAATCAGTCATTTTTGCATAACACTAAAACATCACAATTTTTTGTAGGATATACCACATTTTTATAGCCATTCCACAAAAACCACAATCGATAGCTCCCTCGACTTTTCTTCTTTGATATTTCCATTCTTACGTACAGCGAATTCGCGAGATATTTTCCGAAATCCCGACCCTCCAGAGAAATTGGTGTGCGTGTGACGTTAAAATTAATAATAAAATGTACCCTCTAAAATTCCTCTCTATAGTAAAGTTGATAGGGATACATCAAAATTAATTGCTGAAACTCTGAAAGTTTCTTCTTCCTTTAGATAATTACCTTTAGTAATTTTCCTTTAGTAATAAAATTAGCAAATTATTCGCATAAATTGTGGTCAGTGCTCTGCTAAAATCAAATAATAGTAAAGGAAACGAAAACCTCGGCCAGGAAATTAGAAACTCAAATAATTCGACCTCATCTTCAAAGACTGATATAAATTGTGATTTGTAAGAGTGGAGCAACTAAATTAAAATGTCAGGATACTACGGACACTATCTTTCTTACACATACCCATATCCATACTACACTCATCATGTTCAACAAAATATTCCTTGGGGAAACCAATATTGTCCTTCGAATGGTACTCGCGGCTCTCATTTAATGCACCACGCAAGAAAACTAACCAACGAAATGTTTCAAAGCATCCAATCATGTTCCTCCATGATGAAAGGTAGTTGCTGCATGGCAGCTAACGCCACAGAAACTGGAAATAGATTCCAAGAGTTCAAAACCTCTTTTGGCAACTTTAACAATGAAGCCGCAAAATTCATCATGACATCCAGTAATTATCCACCGAAAAGCCCAAAACGGGGTGACAGCAAAAAGAAAAAGGATTTGCAGCCAAATCAAAGCATGACAGGATCTTTCCATTCTACCGCGCCATTGTCTTCCTGCATAAGTCAAGATTTTGAAGGAAATGATGACCAAACTTGTAGTTCTGTCAGTTTAGAATGCGAAGAATTAAATCTTGCTTCAGAGGAAGATGATGAAGAGACAGGTTGGGAATGGCAGTGGTGTCCCGATGAGTGAACTATCTCCAGTTTCTTTTTAACTACTAATTTGTAACAGCAGTCGTAATTAACAGATTTATCACTGACGATAACACAATGATTTAAGTTAAAAGTGACCAGAATTTGAATGAATTAGTTAACTGGCTATAACATAACATAATAACCGTTTTAAAAAATTGGCAGCGCATTTATCTGTATTTTTACTACCTGTTTTTCTAATTTCTTAGTATTTTGTCTTACTACGATAAAAATTGAAATAAAATATAAAATTATGTTTTTAATACTATTTTACAAGAAAAATAATCATATGGTTGCACAACGAACGAAGTAAATTTCTTTTAACTTTCATCTGTTAAAAAAATTTATTATTAAATCGGCACGTCTCCTTTTTAATTTTTGACACCAACGTATCTCTGCATTTTTACAATCTTCTCTAGACTAAGGTATCAATTTAATTCGAATATTACATTTGGATTGGACGCTTTATATATTGCCTCAATAAATGTAGATTGGTAGTTTAATTGGCAGTCAAACAAAATGCTTAAAGATATTATAAAGAGAATGGGACTACATATAATTTACAAGAAAAATTCTAATTATGGAGTTCTATTTAATTTCTCCTGCTCCAACTTCTTTTAAAATAGCAGCTTTAGACAAGAAATATTGGTGGTACCACTCCAGGTGTTCATGTTTCTCAGGAACAGTCAGCCATGCATTTTGGCCCAAAGCGACGCAAACTAATTCCATAAAGTGACGAATAGGACCTTTTTTCGGACACCAGCCTTCTACCAAATGTTCAAGAAATACATGCTCATGGAAAGCATACTTAGCTTCTTCGTCTCTTCCTGAAATTATTTTAAAAACGTATTTGAAATTTACAGTACACTGTTGTAGGTCCTACCACCACTGATCATTATATTTTATTATTTATCGTCTATAACTACCTAATTTTCATTTGTAAATACATACTGAGGAGACTACAGATATAATATACTGACCTTGATCATTGTCTATAGGAAACTTCCACAGCTTGCCCTGTTCCGTGAGTAAAATCATTTCTTCAAAGCCATTGGCTGGAGGATGGGTTACAGCTAATTTCAGTTCCCTTTGATGCAGTCGATCCCATGTAGATAAAACCGGAACACCTTGCGGCGGTTCCTTAGGTTTTACACTGAATATTCCTAAAGGAGGGTACCCGAAAATATCCGTCCGGGAGTAGCCTTGTAATTCCGGCTTACGTCTTTCCCTTTGAAAATTGTCCCTTCGACGATTCGACCATTCTCCACCACTCTTGTCAAATTGTTGAGGACGCCTCTGTTCCAATATTCTTCTAACTCTTTCAGCGCGACTAGTTTCCATAATTCCCTGCGATTGGCCAGTAGATCTGTCATCTGCAGCTTTTTTCGTTTTATCTATTTTCATCCCAGCAAATATATCACTAGAGTAAAAAAAAAGTCAAAACATTGTAATTTCTATTTCTACTGAATATGTATAGTGGTCGTCAATTTATGATGATTACATTTTGATTATATATCAACAGGAAACTTAGAAAATTAATAGGGGATCAAAATAGCATAAAATAACTTCGAAATAACATTACGACATTAAATCTGAAACATATTATACCCACCTAAGATTCACTTTGCTGTTATTTTGAGTCTTGAGTTTTTGAACCAACTCGGATTCCACAACTTGAGAGTCCCCAGGAATAGTTTCAGCTACATTCTTTACAGCTTTTAATAATGTTTGACCTGAGAAAGAATAAAATTATGTAGTTATTAAGAGAATGTTTGTAATAATATGATCCTATTCCTAATGTGTTAATTTAGCCCCCCTGCGATTTCCAAATCCATTTTATGTGTGAAAATTCCAGTATGTAACCGACAACATACAATAATATTGTATGTTGTGGGTGTTGTATTTACTTCAATACTTAATACTTACTAATACTTTCTCCAGCTTCTTCATCAATTTTTGAACGAGCATCCTTATTCTTCGCTCGTTTGGTTTCTCTGATTTTATTTTCATCAAGAGGCTTTGCTAACTTAAATTGTACGGTTTCCTCATTCTCCGATTCAGCTTTTATGGAAGTTTGGTCACCCTCCTAAGAATAAACAAGATATACACGTCATATTTACATTCAACAAATTAACAAAATCAAGATACAGGTCTATGTACACAAAAACAAAATATACTTATTATTGATGTATAGATGGTAGAAAAGCTTGGAATTTTACCTTGATTATAGATTGTAAGAGTGCATTTAATTTCGTTTTTGCTGACGCTCTCTTGTTGTCATCATCCCCTCCACCTCTTCCTCCTTTGTCAGAAAGGAACATTATTCCCAATGGTCTTTTCGTCACTGCCAAAAACTGCAAACGCGATAACTTAAGGAAACACACAGACATTTCGTACAGTAGATGTGATGCTAATTCTTTGTTGATTGTTTTTTAGACGTTTCAACTAACCACGATATTTTCTACTCTAAATTGTGACTTAATTATTTAGTGTGATAAAAATATTAAAAACTTATTTAAAGTTTTTTACTTCACAAGTTGAAATCTAAATCTAACTTCAAAAAGTAAGTTTCAGTACCGTATTTCATATTCGACGCCAATCCTACCTAACCTTGACGTATTTATCGACTAGCGAAGCGACTCTCTCACTAGTGTGTATGAATCGTCAAAAAATTATAAGCGTGAGTTGAGAATGAGAGTGAAGATAGTGAGTCAGTGAGTGAGAGTAGTGAGACTATAACTATATATAAAGTGTATAAAGATTTAATATTATTATGATTGAGACAAGAATTTCTTATGACAATTCTTTATGCTGTGCACTGTGCTTGCTGATGCTGTTGCTGAAACTTGAATGAATATGAAAGTGTGAAACCTGTGTCAAATTGATTACTGCACTAACTGGAGGATTTTAGCTACCATTTATTGACTTTTTGAAGCATTTGCAAATTGTGACTATTGAAAACTGTTGTCGTTATTTATTGAATAATTTTCCAAATTAATTGATGGAATAGAATGGATTATGGATGAGAAGCACAACAATTCTAATTCACCACATGGCATTCATTACACAAATATTTTTTATAGAATTAATAATAATATGCCGTAACCATTTCGTGGAGTGACAAAGCTATTTTCAACATTTCTTTGGTGGTGGTGGCTGACAATCATCTTCGTCACTACCGTCAGATCCATATGGTGGAGGTTTATAGTTTAAGGTTACCAATCCAGAACGAAACACAACGAGCATCGTAAAGAGGAACCAAGAGACCCCCATAATCAAATGTTTATTGTATCTTCGATTTGAAGCAACGTAATTTGCTTCCCATGATCCTTCCGGTACAGGTAATTCTGATAGATTTGGATGTTGGTAAGGAACCTTCCGTCCATAAGCCATCGATCTGGTTTGAAACTTAATAAGGCTAGGCAATCCAGGTCTCAAAGATCTCAAGAATATTGTAAGAACCATTTTTCCTATACAATCGAGACTTGACAATGATGTCCAAGAAAATAATGGCGAAAGGAGAGTTCTGAAATTGTCAATTGTATAATTGAATGAGATTAGAAATAAGCAAACCCTACTATCTTTTATTCAGAATGATACTGGGTAATACTGGGGATGGGGATGCGGTGGTAACTTGGATTGGAGTAATAGATACATTAGAACATCAATCAATGATCAATATTGAATTTTATTTTATAGAGTGTTGTACTTATGACTTAGGTTACCTGTCAGACTGGATTCTGTGCCCGCCAAACCCCTAATAATAATATTATCCTTAGAAAAGTTGACACCTTGCTCAAGGGTATTTTCACGGCTTGTTATACTATTAGATTATATTATTATATACTAATTAAAAATGAAAGAAATAAGGCTTTTTGAAAATTATACTCAATTTTACCCTGAATGTGACGGATGATAAAAATGAAAATCAGCTACATTGCAGCAAGCAATATTACCTATTTACAATTTACAATTTGCATTTCCGAAAGAATTACGCAACGAACGGCGATGATGCTTGTGCTGTGGCACAAAGAAACTAAAACTCAGAACACGAGCTAAACGCGCTAAAGTGTAAGGGGGCTTAAACTTCATTCATTCACATTCATAGTCAAGTGATTCATGATCTTGGATAGGTAATCGTTTTGTTTTGATAACAAATAATTTACAATTCCGCAATACCATAAAAATTTAATTGCCATAATGGAGCCAGTTCCAGAACGTAAGTCGCTTCCCTAAGATAATAATTTCAAATATTGAAGCTTGACTTTTGTCTTGAAAAACTCGTTACTTTGAATTTTGAACTATACATATATGATATATGATATATGGCTAATGGCTAAAAAAAAAGGTTTGGAACTATTATGTTATACGCAGATTGTCCAGGAACTGAAAGCGAAAAGGCGGGTAAGGAATCGGCCTGTCAAGGTTGTCCTAATCAGTCTATTTGTGCATCTGGGAAAGCTAATCTTCCTGACCCAGGTAATATCCTATTCCTATATAGTATCAAAAAGTATCATTCCTTTCC
>JABASI010003826.1:0-15471 GCA_019776505.1 Tomocerus nigrus
TATATCGAGAAGATATTTTGTTTGTTATTGATAGTGAGACAGGGATCGGAGGCTGTAAGTAGTGCGTGGAGATAGACTGTCCCTGTAATATGCTTATGTTATTTAGTAACTACAAAACCCGGGCATTAGGTTTTCTGTCATGTATTTACAATAAATGCAGCTGCTGCTCGATGCCCCTGCCCAATTCAACGTTTGCTTCCGAGGGCAATGTTTTGCAGAGGCACCTAATGCTCAACTCAGTTGTCTTGTAATGTCTTTCGACTTTGGTTGGTGTTAGCATGACATTATCATGACACTGCAGCAAATACTGCTCTACAGTCTCAACGTACATTATCTAAAGTTAACCCGACCGAACTACATAATCGCTATGGCCAATGTATAACACTACAGTTTAACTAACTAAAATCCTAATGGAATATCACAATTACCAATGCTTTCAGCCTACTCTTCCGAAATGCCTGTCCAAGGAAATGGCAAGCCAGAAGAGCCAGACGCTATATAGAATGTAAACTCAAGAAAAAACATCTCTTCCAATATATACATACCCGATAGTTGAGCTTACTTAGTTGCAATAGATGTTCCATCCAACTTCAACATTAACTTGGCTACATCAAAATGGCCTTTTCTGTAATAGCAAACTCGATCGATTCTACTCATTTATATAACACGGACGGACCAAGTCTGGAATCCACCAGCTAACTACTCTCAATCCAAATCTCAGTTTCTACGAATTCCTTTAAATACCATGTACTCATACTAATATCATCGCTATCACTAAATCACTACCCCTCGCTCGCGAGTAATGCTAAGGCAGGCAATATAAAACTAGAGAGAGATACACAGCAGATGAAGTAGTCTATGTCCTAAATCCTTGTCTACATTATTTTCTTGCCCCATTTCTTCAATTTAGTCTACCTTGACTGTATTTCGTTGTTTTACTGTGCAAGTCCAAAGAATTCCTCTACAAAAGTAGAGGCAGACAAGATTCTTGATCAGACTGAAATTATTTTCAATATTTGACTTTAAATTGAACTTTATTTAATTAGTATTGCCTACTTAAAATTGTAAGTCCTGTTGTGTAAGTTGGCATATTTGTCTTATGACTATGACACCCTTGAGTAACACAATCGGATAGCCCTCATGTCACAATTGTGTCACAGAAGAATACCAATTATTTGTGCGTAGGTATTGTATTCTTATATCTTTGTGTAACATTATATTCCGACTTTTCTTTCAAGGAGGAAGATGTTCTGTAATAGTATAATATCAAACACTAAAGAACTACTTACTTACCATTCCTCCCAAGTTAGCAAATATTATCCGTATCCAATGGTATAGCGTCTCGTGATGATATTTTATTTGATCCTGTGTGTAGCCTACTTATGATACGGGGTAGTGTAGTATATCAGAAAGACGTAGGATCAGTAGTACACTCGTAGTAATGATGTGATGTGAAGATTCTCTTTAGCGTTGTGAAGCAAATATGCTTAGGTAGGTACTGCACTACGAAAAGCAAAGACAGGAATAAAGTCTGATTTCAAAGGAGACTCGGCATTAGCCTACGAAAAGCCGGAAGGGATAGGATAGAATTACAAACACTAAATGAAATGAACATTCTTTTCTTCTGATCTCTTGTTCGTTCAACTAGACTTCCGTATCTACAGTCAGTGCTATGGCACTACCCTTTCTTTCAGACTGAGACTTAAGTTCTTCTCTTTCAATAGACCTACTTAGATGCATGTATAAAGAAAGAAGAAAGAGAATGTGAAGGGTATCTTCTACGGAGTCAAACACTCTTAGCACTCCTTCAAAATGTTAAATACTTAAATATAATATAGGGAAGAGGTCGGCGAAAGATTCCTGTCGTATTACATACATACTTATTACAGCAAATGCACGCCCACTTTTTCTGACTTCCTATTAGCGTCTGCTCAAAGAATATCACATATCTGAAGAACATGAACAAAGCAAATGTGTGGGTAGTACCTATATACGTACGCTACGCATACCAAGACATTTAATTAATATTCTAGACCACCAATAACTAACTAATTTTAAAACAAAATTAATTTAGTTCCATTTTCCATTAATTGGAAATTATCTAGAATTTAGCTCTAACCCTGGAGGTACAGTGTGGAAAACTTCGCTTAAAATTCCATATCTATATCCTTACGCTGACTGAATTATACAGGGTGGTCAAATTCAAACTATGAGTGTGTGATCTTTAATAACTGCTAAACGGATACTCCAATGTTAATGAGGTTTACATAAATGGAAAGAGGATGAAATTCTGTCTTAGAGATGGTAATATTATTATGGTTAGTATCGAAAATTATATCTCGCTCCTACGGTGAGCGTAAAACAAAATTTAATTAATTGAAACGGAAACAAAGGCAAAAGATCGCACAAAAAACCAAGGTTTTCTCATTTTTATTTTTGTGCAGACCTTAGGATATAATACCGACCTTTCACTTATGCCAAACTTTTCTCATATGTACATGAGATATTGTTGCAAACGCTGCTAAAATTTTCAAATTTTCTTTGTGAAAAAGAAAGTTGTGTGTCAACTAATTGTGTAACACACTGTATAAGTTGAATTAATCTGAGCTAGTTCTAATTTTAGCTATTTTTAAACTACAACTTTCAAATCCGTTGTGAAAATGGTTTTCTACATAGACATAGTTTTGAATTCTATTTGATAATCTTGGATTTCCTGTCGTGTAGGGGAAGATTTTTGTCATCATAAATCTAAGTGCATAGGTATCTAGTATAAAAGCAATGAATAGTGAATGAGGTGCATTAGCTACTTATTTCCAGACGTAAGTGAAAGGAAGAAGTATTCATTGAGTGTAGAGTGAAATTGTTCTTTGCATTGGTGCTGTGTACCAACAATTAGGTAGCTCGTAGGTTGGTTTGGGGACTACTGGGAGAAAGAGTAGAGACGGGAAGCCCGCACTGCTGAACTTGAGTAAACTAAACTGATGACTCGAGTTGTAAGCCGAAGTCTGAAGAGAGTAGAATTTGGTGGGCAGAGTTCGGAGTTGAATGTATGTGGATGAAGAGCTAGCCGGGATAGTGCCGAAATGGTGGAAGGCGAAGAGAGTAGTGTAATTCAGTATTTCTGTGTAGTAATAAGTAAGAAGTCTGAGAGGCTCTGCTAGCTCTACTGATGTTGATTGTGAGCTAAACTGAGAACGGGAACGAAAAGCGAGTTCATGGAAGTGTGAAAACTAATCTCGATGTTGAACACGCAATACACGGCTAATAAAACGCGCCCTATACATTTCTGATGATGCATGAAGCTACCATTTATTCTCTCAATTACTGCATCATGCTTCTTTCTCCAGCTGGGTCTCTTGCCTCCTACATTACTTATACTTCTCTTATTCTCAATTTCACTCCTTCTCTCTCCTTTTCAAGATGATATCTACTTTTTTTCACTTACTTACAGCCATCCATAACATACACAGCAGCCCATCTTGTTCAATCGAACTGTTAAAGTTTTCCTTAACATCTCTCAAATAAGCACTAGCACGAAATCCGCCCTATAAACCTTTCTTTACCAACAATCTCTCACTTTTAATAGAAATAAATGTAATGAGAAAAACTAGTTTCCCTATACTATATTGAGTGAAAGCACCAAACAAAGAAGCATTACACTGTATATGCTATACAGGCGGCACGTTCTGTCTGACCTTCATATGCAATGTCGTTCAGTGGTTCATAAATAATGCAATTATATTGGATATGAAAAGAATCGTTCTTTAATACATTTTATCTTTCGTAACAGGGAAACTTTGTTGGAAACAAATGTTTTATTTTCTTGGGTGTTGTTTTATTCTTTATTCAGCAATACTATTACAACAGGAGCAACAGTCCTTTTCCCAAAACTATTCTCCCCTTTTATTCGCTTTGATCTCCAATTCAGTCAATTAGGTAGAATTTTCTATTATATACCTACCTAAATAACGACACAAGGGCAATGTTCTAACAATTCGTGTAACTAACCTTTAGGTATAGTATATCCTTCAATATTATATCCGCCCCGCCATAGAAAACTTGAGGACACCACAATATACTAGAATGTGCTATAGGTAAAAACATGGTAAAAACAAATTCAACCACTGCAACACTGCAAGCCGCTTTTCCTGCCGTACTCCCGTTCTTAGAACACATTCTCCTAAAAATCATCTCGAAATACTTTACTTCTTATATATTCTCAAAACTTCATTTCCTGGAAATAAAAGGATTTCTTAATTTTCGTATAAGTACTGGGTGATAATATTGGAAATACGGGTTGTTTTACGTTTATAAATCTATTAATACATGTTTATAGTAGTGCATGCAGGCTTAGAGGAGTTTTCCTATGGTAAGTCTTGTTGCAAGACTTATTTATTGGTCTACGTATAAATATAAAGGGTTTAAGTATCAGCAGTCGTATTCGTACGTGAAAGGTTTATGCTCGAATGTATTTACTTTACAGTCGTTCAAGTTATCTTCACACTACATCAAGCAGCAGGAAAAAACTGAGGGAACTACTGCAATCAAATCTTCTTTGCACACACGAAAACAAATCCATCACGAAAGGGAAAGAACACGGAAAATTACCAAAATCCTTTCACACTTCTATTCTCTCCCTGCTAAACGAAAGAGAGAAATTCAGAGTTGCATGACTGCTGATATGAAGTTTCAACACTTTTCTAATTCAATTGTTACTTTTGTTTGTCTCACACTTGTCAGCAAACGATAATCCTTTCTTTTCTCCTCAATGAATCCTCTCCCTCTAACTAGCATCTAACAATAAGTTACTTGTCTTTAGTTAATCTAATTTCACCAACTACAACTTTCTTACTTTCTGCATAAAATGACCTAGGTATTTTCATCCTACCTATTACAATAATTTGTACGTATATTTTATTTACTAACAGTCCTACATTTTAGTTTCATATTTGATACCAGCCCTTCCTAGTCTTAACTACAGACGGACTAATGACTTTTTCCATTTAAACAAATGTTTATATAGTTGTTGTATATTTATATTAATATCTGGAAAAGTATTTCACTTGAAATAAAACTGCAATTTTAATTCTAACATGGAATGTTGTAGGTTCATGTAAATAGAATACTATCAAGAGAAAACATAATTTACTTTTCAAAGATGCGTATCTACTTTATCTGTATAGACAAAAGCAATTCACACACAAGAGTAATTAATTAGTTGGCATTAGCCAAAATGAGATTTTCAAAAAGTTTGTTTTTCTTTTCATCTACGTCTCTATTCATTTCCTAATTCCAGTAGCTTTATTTTAAGTATAGGGTAGAACAGATAAAGTGGCTTTTTATACACATTAATAATTTCCCTGTCGAATTATACGAGATATTATTATTATGATCGTAAATACCTCCATACTGATTCTAAAGGGTTCCATCATAAAAGTTAGCAGGTTTGAGTAGTGAAAGCAAAATAATGCAATATAAATTCATGTATTCACAGAGATGGTTAAATTAGTGTTTAGCATAAAAGACATTCATTATCTGTTTGAAGTTTGAAGGTCATGGTAGTTCAGCTTATTTAATACTCGGAGACAGACAGCAAGACAAATAAAAATATCCGGCTCAACATTCCAACTAAGCTGATTACAGAATTTGTGGATGTAATGTACGTTTAAATGTGAAATATGGTTTACTACTATTGCTACTTATAATACTTAGGTTATATTATGC
Source organism: Tomocerus nigrus (assembly GCA_019776505.1). Lineage (NCBI taxonomy): Eukaryota > Metazoa > Arthropoda > Collembola > Entomobryomorpha > Tomoceridae > Tomocerus > Tomocerus nigrus. Next base: position 5,725 of record JABASI010003826.1, read on the forward strand.
ATATTATATTTATTTAAAAAGTTAAGTAGACAGCCTACGTAAGGTATTCAGGAAATTGAACCACATTTCATATTTAGCATGCAGAATCTGTTTAATTAATTGCTCCGCATATTGTATACAACACATGAGAGAAAACTGCTTATAATGCTAAGCACCATCACGAGAGAGAATGATGATTTTTAGAGGCAAGGAAAAAGGAAAATATTTATTTTCCCTTCAGGGACCATTAATCATGATTACTTTATCTAACGCTAAGAGTTGAAATTTCGTTACCAGCTTTTACTTCTTTTCTAGTAGGGTACATTAAAATTGTTTACTATTATTCAATGGGAGCTAGCATGATAGCATGTCAAGCCGGAGTAAAGATCATCAGAATATTTTTGAAACTGCATATGGATGAGTGAGTCTCAACACTGAGCAGTAAACATTCAATGTACTCTTGCACGAAGCTAATTCGTGTAACTAACTAAGCTGACAATAGTCACTTTTCAATTTTGCGTCTCAGCTGAAAGCAATACAGTGTAATAAACTAGGGTTAGCAAAGTTATCTGTTCAGCTTAACTGAAAACCACTTTTAGACAACACATTATATTAAGCATATAGATACCCTATGTGCAAATGCATAATTCACTGCAAAATGACTCAACCTAGTAGAATCCTCTAACTCTAACTAATAATATGAAGAACCAACTCATCCATTCCAACTATAATAATTTAGTACAAAACACAGCACACTTTACCATAATTCAACCGAAACATTGATCACAAAGGCTCCGTAATAATTGTCATCACTTTGTTTACAGAAAAAATTCTACACAAGTGGATACCAAAAAGGTTGGGATCGATTCATACTCCTTGCTAGATAAGTCTGATAAGTTTCTTTGTTAAAAAATGAACATACAACTGTTTCAATTTTTATATTAAATATTACATAGATACCTACTAACAAAGCGAATAAGTGAGGAGTTAATCCTCAGATTTAGGCGATTACTAAATGCAGTTTGCTACTATATTTAATTACGATAACTATATGTCTACACACTCTTTATATAGAGCAATGTGAGCAATCCTTTAAATCGTGCAAGTAAATAATCGAAATGTTTCACTTTGTTTCCAAATCGTCCACATCATCTGAACAGTTGGGTGAAAATATCCGTAATCATTAATCAATCTCCAATCACCAAATATTGCTTTTAATGTACTACTTATAATTCTGATACTGCAATAATATTATTGTGTTTATAGAATTGAGTCTCATTAATTAGCATAAGTGTCTGTGCGTTTTTCTCCAAATATAATGTTTGAATGTGGTTCTGACTAGTTTCAATTGTGTATTTGAAACAATACTGTGCTAGATAATCGATTTCTGTCATAAGTTATAATTATGGCTTTATGGGGATCAATTAGGCAAAATGTTATGCCCAAGTGCATCTAAATGTATCGTATTGCTATCTCTATCGTGCTCTATTCTCTCTTTCTACACCTGATGATGCCACTATTTAACGATTTAAAAACGTGTACGTCATGGTTTTCCTTCTTACTCGTTTGCCTCCAGCACATAGTGGCTAGTATTGTGCTATTCCTAGAAAACATTTACTATCATTGGGTGTCATTAAGTTTTATGGGCACTTACAGCAGAGGCTTGTGTCGTATCTTCACATAGGTGCTTATTTTAATTGACCAGTGCATTGTAGTAACTGTGAATTGGCCTTTCGTATTACTTTAATTGCTGATAATTTTTGCCAATTCGCCATACACCCAAATCTCTTTAATCTCATCCGACAGAAATATTGTCTCGCAGATCTTTCTGTTATAAATTGTAAAGCATCTATTTAATTCACATCTAATATTCAATCGCAAGCAAATGATAAGGAATTGGATGACACAAGTTGCTAATTACTTCAAACACAATTGAATAAAATGATTCGCATTTACAAAATTTTTGTAGGTATTACAGATATTTCTACTCTCAACAATTCTTTCTGTCTGCCAGCCTCTTAATTGGTTAGATATTGTGTACTTTTTTGTTTCTCGGGGTTTGGTATTTCTAATCAAGCATATCAAGCAAGTATATAACTATTTAAGCATACATTAGTGTGGGTTAAAATAACTTTGTTCGGTTTATGCTGTTTTGTATTCTCCCGAGAACTATAACATATTTTGCAATAGAAGAATGTTTATTCAAGACAGTGACTAACTTTGGTCTGACACAATTTGCATGTGGACGATACTTAGTTCTCCTTCATCCCTAGCTTTATTGTCAATCCATTAACATATTGGCAGTACTACAATACGCTCCTCATTATGCAAGCCATATTTCTATCTTCCCCACTTTGGTACCAGTTTAGATTAGTTCATATAAGTTAAGTACCTATCTGCTTTAAATGTTTCATTATTAGTGCAGTGCCAATGATGAACCAACCTTATCAACAACAGTCTATATTCAGTTGGCAACATTCTTAGTAAACGTATGTTAAATGGCAAATGTAGAACATACCTACATAAAATCCATACCTAAAAATAAAATGGATTTGATTGTTTCAAGAACAAAAATATGCATTTTATCCGATTGATGATGGCCATTACACATTATCCCATTCGATTTCCTACGTATTCTATGGAGAGGTCAACAGTCGTGAATTTATTTTTTTGCTCCGTGCAATTATTGCATGATATTACCATATACTACACTGGAAAAGATATGTATAAGGATCTAAGTATATGCACTAGCAAGCATTGAAAAAATGAGTGAAATGGTGTAGTTTCGCAAAGGCAACTGAGAGGAGAAAAAATGGATAACTTCTGTAATTTTACATGTTCCCGGATGATAAAATATGTATCAGGGTTTTAGGGTATCTGCGACGTTTCTTTCATGTCTTCAGTAGTATCCGAGGTAAATGGAGTGATATTAGGTATCAAACACTTCGTATGGGAATTCTTTTCATTATGGTCTTCCTGTAGCCGAGCATCATAGAGAGTTATGTACTAAGTAGTATACTTCCTGTAGTTATTTAGTTAGAGCTTTTGGGAAGAGTTAAAGTTGAGCCTCTAATACTTGAATTTTTCTGTGAAAGAAGAATTTGTCAGTTTATGACATTTCGTTTGAATTATTATTGCGGAAGGGCTTATCGTAAGATGCGCTTGAGCAAGAGAAATGCACTTAGCACAATATGAAAGAATATTATACGGTACAGCTCTTAAATAAGTTGTGTCTTTATTTCCCTTTGTGTTTGGTTCTATTTCAGTGTTCAGAGTCATTCATAAAAGCGAATACACAATACAATCTGAGAAAACTTTCGTCTATGTACTTAGCTCTTCACCTAACAGCCGCCTACACATGTACATAGTCATTGCGTTCCATTTTGAAACTCTTTATTCCCTGTTGTAAATAAACAGTGAGACAATAGAAAATTAGGCAGTAATATATAGCCAGGAAGCTAAAAATAGTAGAAAATCGATTATGAGTTATAATGTGCCTGCATATTATTGAATACAAAGATTACACGAGAATAATTCACCCTGCAAAAAAAGTATTAGTTTTCGGACAAACATTATTGCTTAGATTTTCTGAAAATTGTTTATGAATCTTTTAAGGTTTAGCATAACATAAAGGAATACGATAAAAAGATTACAAGTAAAGTATAGCTGCAAGCAACAAACACTAAATATACAATATGAAATGGAAACTTTAGCTAGGTATACATGGTATTGTTGTGGTCTCTGTGTACATATTATTGTCCATACAAGAAATAAGCACCTCTGCTACATATATACTGCTAATGTAATATTTAGTTTGCAGCAGACATACACCACAGTTTTCATGTAATGAATAGGAAACATAAGTCTTCCTTTAACCAAATGCTACTATCCTTATTGAGGTGTATTATAATAATAAATGCTTATAATAATATATAAGTATGTACTTACATATTATACTGGCCCTTCCAAAGAATAAAACAAGAGAACTCTATTTGGAAGTGTTTTCGTACCTATACGCAATGGCTGCAAGTCAAAGAGCACAAAGTGAGTAATTTGCAAAGTGTACCCTGCGGCAAAGCTACAAACGCAAAAATAAACAATCAGAGATGATAAGTGGATGACGTACTGCATATGGTTTGCATAATTGCAATTCTTTTGTCTTCTTTGTGGTATTCAACATTTTTGTTTCGAATTGCGACTTTACGATTTTTCTATGAGTCACTCCGTCAATATAGTCAGCGTTCTTTGTCAGCAGGTTGTTATTTATTCCTTTATTAGAATGATTTCACAGAACCTTCCATAAACATCCTACAAAATTATCTCTCCGTCATAGGGGTATTAGAAACACCACCTTTGTACTTTCAAACTCCTTACGATGTAGAGAATAATGAACTATGATATTCATCAAGTTGTTCGCAGTTTTTCTCGCATTATCGTGCTACAGACAGACTACACACCTAAGTCTATAGGGAGAAATAGTTACGAAGGCAGGTTACATTTATCATATTATAAGATTCATTGGTAGCAATAATATTTAAAACATGGAGAAGGCAATATTCGAGAATTTGGGAGATATGAGCCTACTGGATATTTGCTAAAACGTTAGAATCCAAATAGGAAATACCTTATCACTACAACTATCCGGCATCAAAAATTTATGTTTTTAAATGTTTCATTAGTTTTCCCTATATTATATGAATGCTAGTCATATCCTGTATACAGATAAATAGTAGTTATAATACATACAAACAAGTATTGGTGTATGGTGTATTATAAGTTTATAGTAGAACCTAAGTTGGTTCCTGGTAAGTCAAATTGCAGGTTAGGAAAGGTAATTATTATACTTGATCGTTTTCAGCAATTCCTATTTATAGCATATTTCGTGCAAAATCGAATATATCGCAATATTTTGTGATATACGATATCTACATGAACTTTATTTTCGATTTAGTTAAAACGGATAAAGATGGCTGATGGCTTGTGTATTATTATGATGATTTTCGTGATTGTATTATGATGCCCCAAAATATGATACTTTCTATCTAATCGTCTATCTAAATACTTTGCGAACACCAACTAAAAGTTAAACCATCTTTGATTGTTATATTAAAATAATTCAGAAATATTGTGAAACAGCCTAAATTAAGTTCCACAAATATGTAGTAGGTACAAGGTACAATATTCTAATATGTAAGAATTACGGTACAGCGAAGACTTTACAGATAAATACTTAGTTGTAAACTACAAAATAAACAACTTTTATGTTTAGGTAAGTAGTAATTCCTTAAATTGCACTGACATTGAGCAAATGACCTTTCGTTTCTAATTTTTGCGTAAATATTATGAAACGCTTTCACCTTGAGTAAGTTTCCAAAATAAGTTAAAGTGATATTGCCAAGCACAAATACCAGAACCGAAGTACACCATTTATATATCATATGTGTCGCTGTCCAATTGTACAGCCGCAAACGCTTCAATCCACCTAAATGTCCAACTCAAATGTATCTGACAAAAGATATTATTTAAATACTAGCCAATCTGATTAGTCCTGCTAGCCAATTCTGAGAGTTTAAATAGGATTTACTTTTTGTTAACATTTCTCCTGTATAAATTGTCGGAATTTACAAGGCACCATCGCACTAACCGAGATTGTCGAACAATAAATATACTTACCGCCTCAATATCATTTAGGTTGTAAGAATTTCTTGATGTGACATTGTTAGGATGAACAGCTTGGCCGATAGGAGAGTTAGAATGCCTATGACACATGTAATATTAGACCACATCGCATGGACTTGGTTTAATACTCAAGCTTATGGTACTTAATAGTCCTATAGTTTGAAATACGTATGAATAAATGGACTTTAATGGACTTGCTATGATTCATAGACATACACGGTCACATTATCGAAGTGCTGATGAACACATAAACTGTCAATGAATAAGCGGGGAACTATAAAAAGACGCGTCAGAATTTAATGAAATGCAAATGAAAATCGTTTAAGTTGAAGGTGTGATTCATTAGGAATTTAATTAGTGGTCATAAAGGGTAGAAGTAATATATAGTGATGAATAATTTGCCAACTACATCATAATCATTTTACGTCTCAAAGGAGAAACATTAAATCAGTGTGGCTACCTGCAAAATTGGAGATACTAAAATTCAAGGTAAAATTTTAATAAGACCTACAGGAACGAAAGTAGCTAGTGTAAAACGGAGGAGTATCTTACACATTAAACTTCACACTATATTTAATAGTGCTTCATTGTCACATACATACGTATGAAATTCTGATGTTTCTAACCCCGTTTTCAGTGTAACTCTGAAACAGGATAAGATTTTCCTTGAGTGTGACCGTAGTTTCTGCTGTTCACTTGTAATTAAATCAATTTTTGTCAGTCTAGGACTCTAGAAAACAGTTACTCCTCTGAAGTTTCGTTAGTAATTGAATAATAGTGATCATATTTATTCCTCTACTGAGTATACATATTTTAGGTATATATACATTCTGTTAATTATAGCGAAATCCTTGCTAATATGTAGGTAACAATGTCTAAAGTAAAAGTTTTCGTTTCTGTTCGTAGTGTCAGTTTGTCTACCGAGGAGTGGTGTGTGGAGGCAACGAAGCATACTTTAATTGACGCTATTTACCGTCAATGACATTACATATCTCCAATTACTGAGAAAGATTCCCTGCACAGCAGAACTGTAAAGGAGAGAAGGGAAAAGCTGAAGGTGTGCCAATCTTTCGTTACAATCTACTAGAGAAACACTTCACAATGGTAAGTGAGAAAACACTGTTGATTTCATTCAATATAGCTTAATGTAACAATAAGAAAGGAAAATACGTTTTCAAATAGCTGCTCCTACTGTTCAAGTACATGTAGATGAAGAGCATCTCTCTGAACATAAATGGAGCGGAGTAATATGATACTAATAGTAAGTAGTACACTTATTGTTAGTAGTTGATCTTAGAGTTAACTGTTCCTTCCCTATATAGTGTCTAAGGTATCTAAGTACTTACATTTGCGTATGGCAAAGTCACATTCATAGAAAACTTGAATATCTAGAACAAAAGGAGCTATGTTTGTTGTTTAAAAGGAAAAGGCTGATTGTGTGAGTGCTATTTGTAATGCAATGGTGTGTGGTGTGGTTGAGGCAATAAGGATTCTCTGTCTGCCGTCTCCACAGTAAAAGTAAAGGGAGAAACGGCACTGAAATGGTTGCACTAATATTACAGAGAAAGTAGGAGGCAAGGGAGCATTAACAGTTCCACCAACTTGAGCAAAAACATTTCTCAGCTTTCTCCGTTAAAACGGCTTGTGTCGTCTTTCATTTCATGACTGTCTTTCTCTGTGCAAGACAAACATTTGCATTCACCTGGCTTGGCTCTTGGCTCACCAACTGCCGACCTCTTCTTCTTCCTGTTATATAGCATGTCCTTTTCCTTGACTTCTTCCTTCTCCTCCCTATATCTCTTACTAACAACTACATCTACAGAGAGCAGAGACACATAATATGTATTCCAATTACCCCTAAACTAACATAAGTTAAACTCTCATGGTTCAGGGAGGTGCCTTTCTTTACAGAAGGCAATAATAGCACTTGCCTACTTCCAACTCAAACTAGAATCCACCTACCTACCAAATATATATTACATTTTCTTGACTTTTATATGAAATGCGGATGGAGGGAATCCAGAGAGGTATATGAACTTTCCTATATTTACTTGCCGCAGTTAGAATAAGGGACGTTTTCTACGCAATGCATCCCGTATCCATTTTAATATGTAAAGGAACTTATTTATATCTCTGTGTACTTTAACTGTAGCTACTATTTTCTGCTTCTCGCCTGCAAACTGTATATACCTAGTATAGAACTTCCAAAGAAACTTGTGATGCTTCTTAAAATTTTAATCATAGACGAGCGACGAGATTGTCGTATATCGTCCGAAACGAGCACAGAGAGAGTTGACTTGTCTGCTACCTTTACTTTGGTTCTACTTGAGAAACTCAGAATAGTAGCTCTCTGTCTAGAACTAGCCCAAGCCCAACGTACAGTATCTCCACTCAAATTCATGTTCTTTACCAGACAGCTAAAATCTGTTTCTCTTCATAGTTTCTATTTTCAACCATCCATTTTAAAAGACGACAGTACCTTTTCATGAATATCAATAGTAGTCCAAAAAATTTTTGCAATTTTTTTACATACAAACTGTTCTAAAGTAATAATGACTAGTATGATCATAATTGCATTAAATATCAAATATCAGTAAAAAAAATTTCATATAAAAAGGTAGCAGGGTAGCACATACCCTACTATTGCGATCCTCAAACATTTTAGGTAGGTATTTTATAGGTACCTACCTACCTTTAGACTACCTTTAGACAATCTTTTGTCAAAACTGTTCAAAAATCACCTAAGTAAAATTATGTAGTGATGTTATTCCAATGAGCATTGTCATTAATAATGAATGAGGTACAATGTACAATTTTGAAAGTTGTGCGTGATTCTAAAAAAATTTGAAACCTTGTAGGATGTTGACGAAAACATAGGCGGACAAACAATGGTTGTTATTTTTCCACAGGAAGTTCCATAGTTTGCAATAAAATATTATTTTGGTTCAAGAAGGAAGGATTAAAAGAAGTATTAAAAATCGTAAGCTAAAAAGTGAATACCTACCTATATATTGTTCATTGTCTCTTCTCCCATTCAAGTACTTCCAATAACCAGATGTCCATTTTCTTTGTCTAAATGTACTGCATCCTTTGCAGGAATGACATTTCATTGAAACAAAGGATACAGTAAGCAGTATTACAATAGTAAGGGGCGAAATACTTTTATACATTTACTTTTATAAGTAGGATCGTCCAGGCTTTCATCGTCTATGAATTTCAATAGCGTACATCGTAGTATTTTTGCCAAAAGTTATATTATTTTTCTCCGTTTTGGCATATTTTTGGCGGATAACTATTGAGTAACATCGGTGAAGAATAAATGCGGTAGAGGTACAAACAGAAAAGTGCTTTGTCATGTCTGTTAGAAAGTAACTGTGTTGAGTGAGTTCACCTAAGCATATCTTCCAAAACTCCACATCAATTGTGCTGTCTTCATATTAATCTGACAACGTGACTGTTGGACCATGTTTTTAGATACCTATAGTAAAACTAACGGGGTAAACATATTATTATTACTTTAAGTACCTAAACAGTACGTTTTTGGAAGTAGTTTTGCACGATGTAGTAATGCAGCTTTAGTCAAGGCCAAACAGAAGATGCTTTTTGGTAGTTTTCTAGCCCACATTGCAAAAATAATGATCATTCATTCATGTGGACTGTGCAGACATAAAGAGGCAACGAAATCCATCTATAGCCATTTCTCTTGTCAAGAAATACTTTTAAGTGAAAGTGGTGGCTTGACTTAAGATTTTCCTCATCTTTCTCTGTCTTTGTAGACATTAGCAAAGTGAAAGTAAAGTCGTAATATATAATTCATTGCAGGGAGGAGCAGTTTTATCCTGTTTATTTTCAAAGATTTAATCTAAAAAGCCCCTACTACATAAATATGATGGGCCAACATAGAATTATCTAGATTACCTAGTTTCTATCTGGATTCTAGTTTCTTATCTAAAACTGATATTATTATAATCTCATTCGAGTAGAGCAGGAAATTGCTATCTGTACCATCCGTAGCTATAAATTAAATGGGATAATTTTTGTGGAAGATCGTTTGACCGAGTTGATAATTTACATTAGTTATTTCCAATA
>JABASI010003827.1:0-15466 GCA_019776505.1 Tomocerus nigrus
TGCCCTTTTCGATTTGACTACAATTCGAGTTGTTACTTGATGAACCACTGAAAATTCATTTTGAATTTTTTTCTAAGTTGGGAAAAAATAGGGAGCTAAATGGTTGCTTTCCAGTTATATTTCTGTAGGTTGTAGACGTTTCTGTAGAATTTGAATGAGCCTGATCAAAATCTGTTAATATGAAGTCCGTGAATGTTTTTGAAATTAAAAAAGCTAAGATTATCTGATTTTTCATATTCCGGAATGATTCTGCCCACAATTTTTTTTGACTGACAGACTCTTTTAAGTGCTGACAAATATATATATATATTTCATTTTTACTAGTCATTTTTATCGAAATATACATTCACATTTAGTGGATGGCGGATGGGTCATTAAGTGAATAAACGTTGAAAATCATCCAATGGCAAAATGTTCAGATTTTCTATTTTCATTACATTAGTAAATGTGGATACATTACAATTTCCCTGTAACGTAATATTATAATCAACTCAACTAAATCTTACGGTAGGCAAGGCAAAAAAGTAGATATCAAATAATATTATGGGTGCGTGCGCTTAAAAACAGCAAAATTCTGCTCACGCCAATAGAAAAGCCAGTGAGTTAATATTTACTATACTATAGCATTGAAAATAATATTTGAAAATCTCCTTTAGAAACTCGTTCGCGAAGTGGAAGTACTAATTGCCATTGGGACGCCAATGAAAATTTAGCTTTTGAAATCGACAAGAATAAATATATAACGAGTCCAGAGTTCATCTCATCTCCATCTACCTCTACAGGGTTGGCTCCAAAAAGACTTTTTATAAAGGGCTGTTTAATAGACAGTCCATTGATAGCCCCGAGTTTAGTTGCAGGAAACTTTTTATTCCATTTCTCCCCGTCAACTACTCAGCTTCCGACTCCAGAACAATGGCATTCAAATGCGGAAATCAAGGAAAAATGCTTGAGCAAGAGCCGAAGACCAAGTTATCGTCGTTTATCGTGTTTAGATTCATCGGATGAAGAGCCTTTGCTGAATAGCAGTCTATCTGAGATATCGGAGTGGACGGAAATCGACATCCCTAGCACTACATTTTCAAATCTAGCTCTTCAAATAATAAAAAACAAAGTGAAAATGTCTAGGGCAGGAAACAAAGTTCAATTGGAAGTTCAAGGAAGCGAACTTATTTATTTGAAGGAACGTAGTCGAAAAGCAAAGGATTCAGATTCAGAGAAGAAAACCAAAGTTCTTTGGTTTGCTTTGCGAAAGAGCACTCAAAAAATGTTTGACTGGAACATGAAAGAGTTAAAACAGTTTCGTCAGCGGCATGATGAAATGGAAAGAAAAGTGCAAGGAGAAAACCTAACGCCTACCACTTCACCGATTGATGTTGTTGATAAGGAATATTTGAAAAAAACCATTTCATCTCTGCAGCGCCAATTAAATAATCACAATGAAACCATAAAAATCGCGCGACGTCTTCATGGAGGCGCTTCTTGGCCTGGTACATAAAATTTTCAGGGGGATTTTATGACAATTAATACACCGTTCTTTCAAGTTTCAATAATGAATGAATAACAACTCTTGTTTCGGATAATATTTCAGATATGTGCAAATTTTTCGCATTTATGGCCTGGACGAAGAAGGATATGCAAAAATGTGCCTATTATCTTTCAGAATCTCACGGAACATTTTGGAAGGTCGAAACCATTGATAAACACAATCTCACTTTAAGGTACTTGACATCTAAAAAATAATCCTTGCAAGAATTAAATGCATTGTTTCTTTACGTGCAATTGGTTTTTCTGTATTTTACAGTAGAGCAGAGGAAGCAGCCTACAATTCTGGGGAAAAAAAGAGTGGGAGCCGCCATGAAGAATTGAAGCAAAAAGTTCATCTTGAACAAAGCAAAGCTTTACGCGAATTTGGAAATAGTTTATCTGACTTCCAGATTCAAGTCAACAGAACTTTTCAACCCTTTTGGAATGTTATCCAAATTACGACCGACGTCCACAGTTCCAATCGTTTTGGAAAGGAGATATCTGATTGTAAAGATATTCCCGGTGTTTGGATTACTTGCTTTAATACTTTACGGGTGCATTTCAATTAACTACGTAAAACTAAACATTCAATCCAATAGATGCAGGACTAATTGGAATTTTGAATATATTTCAGTCTGGGGAAGTACGCACCATGACACAATATGTGCCGAAAATTAAAGGCAACATGTGGGAAGAATATTTCACCAAACTTATTAGTGACAATAAAATAGTCAGTGAAGGATTCATTTCTGATCGCAAATTGTAATTGAAATTCTCCACTAACAATTTTGTGTTTCTGAATGTTGCTAATTTTCATATTTATAAACGGCTGTTTGTACAGAGGAAATGTTTCATATTTAAAAATTGAGTCTCGTAATCTGAGAACTAATTACAAAATTTTTGCTGTAGATATTGGCAAACTCGTTCCAGACATAATATCAAGCTTCGAGTAAGATTATTTTAAGCCGAATACACATCCATTTTTCTAATTTATTATTGATTTTTTGTAATCATTTGTTTACCAGAATTTCCTAGAAACTATTGAGGATTGGCTAGCTCCTTATACATTTCTGTTTCCTGGCCATTCCAAGTCAACCCAAGCGAGAAATGAAATTTGGAAATATGTGGATAGCATTGAAAAAATTTGTGGAAAATCTCTAAGTGATTCCGTGTCAATAATTCTGTACAAGTTAATTGAAAACTTCAAATATTTCCCCACAGACAAAATCCACCTGTCATTTTTTTTGCAGCTGTCTCTTTCAGTCTCTTTAGAAGTTGCAAAGGAAATTGAAGACTTTATCATGAATTTGGACATGCCCGCACCAGAAAAAGGTGCCGTACAGAGACATGAAACGATTCTTATTCTGGACTCGGTAATCATTTCTAAGTTATTAACTATTTACTGTGCGATTTTCAAATAAAACTTTTTTATGTATGACTTTTTAATTAAAAGGAACTTGAACGATATCCATTGGACTGGTTACCGGTATTTCAACAATCTTTGACACCTGTCAATAGAATGTTTTCTGTGGCCCATATATACTCAACTGTTGAGGTCACTAAGGAATTCATTGAAAACTATCCAATATTTGTCCAGCCAAAAAAAGGAACTTACATCATCAACCCAGACAAAACTTTGGCCAATGTGCAGCAAAGACTGCAAGGTTATTTCAGTGCCCACGACTGGAAAGGAGTTTGCGGAAAGAATCCTACTTATCCAGAATTTGAAGATGCACTACAAAAACGTGATGTTTTAGTGTAAGCACCTTTTTCAGTTAAACTGCAAATTAAATAATTGATTCTCAATTCGCTTTCTCTTAGTAAATCGAAATCATACACTTTTTTGGAAATGAATTAATAGATATTGCGGTCATGGCAGTGGTGGCAGTATGTATCCTGATTGGGCTCTGTCTAAATTACTTTGTCGAACTGTGCCCATTCTAATGGGGTGCTCCAGTTCACAAACTAAGTTCATAGCTCCTAAATGCTATCATAATTCAGCTATACATTCATATTTTTCTGCAGTCTGGTAAGCATTACCTAAAATTGGTTTCGTTTTTGAATTGACCCAACCTAATTAAAGGGCTTACATAAAGGGCATAGGAAATACAGATAATTTGGCCGAAAAAACTAGAAATGATCAATGTGCAGTGTAAAAATTGGACTTCTCCACGACACATCATATCATATATACATAAGTATATATCAACACACCATATTATATTATTATAATAAGTAGATATACCATAAATAAATAGAGATTTTTCCATTGTTACAATACAATGTCCTTATATTTCAAAAGTAATCATTTACAAAATTAATATAATAAAATATTTGGAGGAGGGGAAGCCTAAATTTTAGACTGCATTCATCATTTTAACATCATTCTTCATTTTAACAAAGTAGGTATATAGGTATTGTACTTTCAATTGGTTTATATATTTTCATCGTCTTTGTGATAAACATGAATTTTAAATTGTATATAGTCCAAGTATTGTTGGATTCCTGTGGGAAATAACGGACATCGAGTGTGATCGGGTGACGATAGACTTGTTGGAAAGGTGGCTTCCGTGTCCTAAAGGCTTGAAACTGATACCACCAATACCCAATTTTGATCAGAATAAAGAGCGTGAGAAAGAAATGGGCTTGTCGTGCTCTGTGATGAAAAGTAGATTTGCTGCGACTCAAGTATGTTTTACCTTCAATTAGTAATTATTACCCATTAATGTCACCTTTATTTTATTATTACGAGTTTTCAACGTAATTACTAAGAATTTTGTACTTATCAAATTATTTCCTAGTTCATGACCGAGGCATCCATAGTAGTATATGGTCTTCCAGTTTACACGATTTAGAACAAGGAAACAAACATACCCAAATGGGGTGGCATTTGAAAAGACTTTCAGCAGAGCATTTATAACCGGAAATAAATTTTCATATACGTTTTATTTTCGGTATAGAAACTTGAACGAACATAATTCTATGTCTATATATAATAAAATGGAATTAAGTATATGAGTGATAACTTTGAGAAACATATAGCAAGTAAGAAATAAAAAATATAAGTATTTGTAACTTTATGGCCAAAATGTAAAATTTCGAATACCATTCGCGATATTAGGGAAACAGAATGCTCCAATGCTTATGATTCATATTCCTTTTTTCGCTTCAGTATGGGTTTGAGAGCTATTTATTATTACATGGTAGTGAATAGCGATAAAATTAAACTCTCTTTACGTATTATAATTCTGAAATTGTCAATCTAATATTTTTTATTTTGAAACACTTTTGGAATACAACGGATTATTAAAATTGAGATCCTTAGTCAAATTAAAGCTATTCATTAATGAATGTTAAAATCGATATAACAAGCAATTATGTAATGATGTACTGGTTTCAAATCTGTCTATGTTGTTATTGCATCAAAACTTTGTGTATTTGTAATTAAATAAGTTCGCATAGCATATAAGTTTAGGTAAAATGTAAATTGATGAATGTTCCTGTTTGAATAATATTTAAACTACTAAAAAACAGCAAATAATCTTGATGTAATCAGATATGAAAATTCAAATAAAAAATATAAGCAGCAATATGAACTTAAAATAAATATACAGTGATCTAAATTTCTTAAAACGATTTGATTGGGCAGCAGCCAAGACGGGGGTGGGGGATGGGGGAGGCTCCAATGCTCGATACCGTTATTAAATTCAAGAGAAATGTAATTTTGGGAAAATAAGGGAAAAATTGGCACATTTTTATAAACTATTTGAAGGAGATGTAAAATTTGAGTCACCCGGAAATACTTTTCTAGCTACGGGCGTGTCTTTATTAATATTCCATATTGGTTAATTGTGAATTGTTATTGAGTTTTGGAATTTATGGTTAGTACTTACTGCTACCTACCCAATTCATACAAAAATAGTACTAAGCATCGTCGTAGGCTTTCCCTAAGGAAATCGAAGCGCATGCACCTAACTCTTTTCGACACTTCGTCAAAGCTCCATAATAAGTTTTTCCCTTAACGGAGACAATGTTTAGTAGTTAACTAGCACGATGATGTTTTGTTTGAACAATAAATGAAAAAATTAGAACGCTCTTTGGTTAGAAGGTGAAAAGTAGAAATCTCATTGGCGTATTACTGCCCGTAATACGTAATAGGTCATGTAAAAACAAACTATACGAAATTAGCCCAGTGACATTTCCTGCATTTTTATTTTGCATTTTCCTAGTGGCCTGACCTGAATGAATAAGTAATACATGTTGTGAATTTGATTTATGTCATGAAGCCGTAAAGCATGTTATGTCATGAAATGGTAATATGAAATCGAAATAGGTGATAGACTTCAATTAGGATTAGTATATACAAATAGGTTTATCTTTGATATAGTAGTGTGAGTACTATACTTTTTATTTTCTGATGCAATCACTAAATATGAAACAAATCATTGATGGGATTCCATATAATCTTGTTAGAACAGACTATGCAAAATAATCCAAAAATCCGTCACTAATCAGATAATTGTTACGAATTAAAAAGAAAGGAATAAAATTCTGTTGATTTGGATAAAAATCTTCGGATTAGTAAAGTATCAGTGGATATTCTGCAGAAGATTGACAATGTTGTAATATTTTTGTATATAGTCATATTATTTTGTTAGATATTTGTGAGAGCATTTAGTGATGATGACGGATGACTTGGGTACGAACAAGACGGCCTTCCGATTTTAGAGTCGGAATTCGGACTTCCTTGCGGGTGTCAGACTCCGAAACAGCAGCACATCGGTACCTCAAGGCGTCCTTCTCATTGGAGCATAACTCCAGGAAGTTGACCGGATGTCCCAAGTGATCTGTGTCTCTGTGTTCAGTCATATCCCACAAAGTTTCTTCTACCCGAAGACATAACTCGCATATATATGTTTTTAAAATGGACCCATCCTTCAGGAATGGCATACCGTATCGAACTGCCGATGAGCTTGATGGCACCGGGTCCACGTATGCAACTTCTCTCCTGTACCCAGTTTGGTGCAGCAAAGAGTTCCCAGTCACCACCTGCTGATTGTTGCACTCCAGATTCGGCGGAATATATCCACCTTTTAAATACACAACAAAAGAATTAACATTTGTATTTCATTTAAAAAAAAGAGTTGTGTCCTGAATTACTTCAAAAGTTCAAATAGGTGGAGAAAAGGTTAAGTTTCAACAATGAAGCTTTTTAGAAATAGAGAATTAATGGCTGAAAGGATGAATTCTCCCTTTTTCCCCGTTGTAGATTAAAAATAATCATCTAGATTACCTAGAGGGCCTCTTGCGGCAGGCATTTCATCATATGGACTTGTCCGTTGGAAGCCACTGACAGATGACAATCCCGTGAAGCTAGTTTCCTGCTTCCCATCAATCAGCTCTTTGTAGTGATTTAACTGGGTGTTGCATTTCCTTGCCCAGCCACATTGCTTGCAGACATATTCCGAGCAGACCCAGTTTCCACCTTTATCCAGAGTTGGGACAACGATCAATCTCCTCACACTGTGTCCACATGGATTTAAATTTTTAGGCAACGGCGTAGCTTGAGCCTGTGCCTGAGCCGCGTCTTGACCCCAGACTTGAACCGGGGCTTGCGGTTGCGCTTGATCTCGGACAAAAGTCGGGCCGTGAGCTTGAGCCGGACCTAGCGGTTGCACTTGAGCTCGCACATGAGGCGGACCTAGCGGTTGCACCTGTGCTCGAATATGAGCCGGAGGAGGTTGCGGCTGCACCTGCACTCGGACATGAGCCGGAGGCATTGGCTGCACTTGTGCTCGGACATGAGCCGGAAGCTGAGGCTGTGGCTGCGCTCCTGGGAAAGCTGGGATATGAGCTGAAGCTTGAGACTGAGCGTGAGCCCAGGGATGTTCCGGGGCTTGACGCTGATACTGCACCTGAGCTTGAGGCTGTCTTTCAACGAATGTTTCAATTCTTTTTGGCTCTGCTCTTATTCCTGGCCCTTCCATAGCTCTTGCGTTGGTGACCGGGAGCTCTGAAAATATTACGAAAGTTTTTTTTGCAAATGTACGGTAAGGGATAGCAACGATAGCATTCACTTCTCAAAGTTTTTATTGGAATATTAAATTACGTCGTGAATAACCATTGAGATAATGACATTGTACAGAAATTTGATGTGTTTTACTCTGCCACAGTTGACTTAACTGACAAAAGTTATGTAAATGTAATTAAATGAGACCAAAGGAGCCTTCCCTGTTCATTGTCGCCAATCAAATACAAAGTTGGGCCGAGAAAAGAAAACTAAAAGTTAATTCCGCATTCCTAATTTTTACGATTTTGTCATAACGAAAAGTTCATTCCATATTTTACCAAGCAGCACTATCGCTCAATCAAGCAATAGTCAAACTTTTACTTTATATTTTGCAATAAAAAGACAAGGCCAGCTAAGGCAGGTAAATTGGCGTGCTGTTCACTCACACCCATGCTCATATAATATCTGTATAGCGTCGCGTCGAGGACGTAACCAGCGTAAAGTTTTTGTAGGGGGCAAACAATTTCATAGTGTGGTTTGTCCTTGCAGGTCCCCAAATGTCACTACCTGGTTCTATGACTTTCGTTCATTCTAAACTGATATTGGTCATATTGAAGCTTGTTGTAGGGGACACGAATACGAACAACTTTTAATCGTTCAGGAAAACAGGATTCACCACGCCGTTTGTTCAGCTCACTAAAATCGTCAAGGTGGTCTCAATCACAGGGAAAACGACCACTTTGACGGATTTTAGCGCCCTGTGCTGGACAAACGGTGTAGAAAATCTTTCTTCCTCCTATTAAAAGTGGTTTGTATCCGTGTCCCCTACAGCATACTTCAATATGACCGATATCGGTTTATAATGAGAAAAAATCATGGTACCGGGTAGTGACATTCGGTGACCTGGGGACAAACCGACCTAAGAAATTGTTTTACCCCCTACTCAAACTTGACTCTGGGTATGCCCTGTACACTATAAATGATCGTAGGACCGTGATTGACCAGAACCCCAATTTAGCTGCCTTTGTTGGCCTTGTTCTTTCACTAAAAATTTTGCAATGCTTGGATAATTGTGTAAATTAATGGTACGACGCAGAGCAACTAGCAATATCATAACGAGTCATGGATAATACTGTAATTTACGTTCTGATCCTCCCGGAAAGGCATAAAAAGTCACGCCATTTTTGGTTTGCGTAGTCAGTGGAGGTGCAGTCACGGTATTTTTAGTTTGCATATTCAGAAGCGATGGAGTCACGTTATTTGTGATTTTCATGCTCAGGGGTGGTGGAATCACGTTAGTTTTCGTTTGCATAGTTAGAGGTGGTGAAGTCAGAGCTTTCATCAAAGCGGATTCCGTTATGTTGGGAATGGGACGATTATCCACATCCTTCTCATCAATCTCGACAATCATTGGCTCGGGTTCCAAAACGGGCATGCTGTTATCTGTCATACATAACATTAAAAAAGTTTAAGATTGAGAATTAAAATTATAATTATAATTATGATGTCTTTATACCAATTTGCTGTGGGGGAAGCGGGAGCGGTAAAGCACTTAGCTCGGCACTGAATGGCAATTTGCGTTTCTTGAGCGGAACGACCGCTTCCAAAGTTTTTAAAATTTCCTGGGTGTTAAGCTGCTTTTCCTCTTCCGATAAGTGTCGTACAGGTGGCGGAGATGGAGGAGGAGTCATCAACGGCTCCTCCCCGATGATGATCGGGTTTGTCACCGAACCCACTGGCCCTTCTGCCATCAGCAAACGCTTTATTATCCAATCCTTTTCCTTCTTTTCAGGCTTAGGCGCCTCTGGCGTCTCTACATATCAAAATGAAATTATTACTTGCATCTCACTGAAAATCAAATCGACAGAAATCGAGACCTTCAAAGACAAATAATAAAATGGATGCAGCAATTCTATTTTATTAACCATCGGCATAAAAGTCAGTTTGAATGAATAAATTAATATTAACAAATATCTATTTATTGACGCTGGAATTATTTACCGTTGCCAATTGCAGCATTACGTGAACGCTGCATTATTACGCTCTCTCGTTCAACCATGTCCCCTGTTGAAAATTGATTAAAATAATTAGATTTCTTGACAATTGTTAACGTATTATTAGGAATATTATAAGTGTGACGAGACCTGCTGACAAAATTCCAGGTCCTGGATTTTTATAAGAGCGTCCAGGCATTGGCATCCGCCGAGGATATGGATCTTTGGAAGATTCCACCTCTTTGAAATAAGGTGGACTGTCGTAAGAAGGAAACATGATCCGATGTATTACGTAGAAAGTATGAAGAAGTCCGCAATGGGAACTTTATGGCTGGTGCAACTCAGAACAATAGTTGCCTTCTGAAAATTTATTAGATGTGTTAGTTGTTTAAATTGTGTCGCAACTGCTCTGATTCGATTCCACCGACATACTAAATGAATTTATCGAACAGTTAAATAGGTTGACTAACTTACCTCTCTGAATGGATGCAAAACGCAGTAAAATTCAGTAGTCGGAATGTGACTGGAGCTGTACACTATTCCAGTGGCCAAAGTATTTCAAATGACGCTATGCGGAAGCAGCTGCCTTCAATTAATACCTTTTCAATTAGATATTTCTTTCCTACAGTATATACAGTAGCTAGGTACAACAGAGTTTGAGTACTTTGTTTGTGAATAAACAACCAACTCAATTTTAAGATTTCTTAGAAAATTGATAGGAAATAATTCGCGGGGATAGTTTTTTACACGTAGCATGGACGTGGACGGTGGACCTGGCCGTTGCTATTCCCTTTTATCAAAATTGAAGACATAAAAATATTTTCCTGTTGCAAAGTAGGGATTGCACATGAAGAATGAATTATATTATTTCCATGTACCATCCTGTTGAGCAACGTAATATCAGCCAGCGTGTAGGAGACTAGGAGTATCATATTTTTATCAAGATGATTGTCTCATGTTTCTGGTAGCGTTCTCTTTGTCTATCCATCCCATGTAATTTTGCTAATTCGGTGCAAGAGGCATTGCGCTTTATCAATCAATAATTAAATTTTAAAATTTTCTCAGAAGCGAAAAGTCAATATACTTTAAGTCGGTGATTGAACGTCGGTTTAATGCTCAGCTCACCTCCTCATTGTGATTAATGTACGGGATAATTTAATTGCCTATAAATATTAGCTATTCAATCACGGGTTTATAATACAGGAAGGAAGTTTCTGCACTTTGAATACAGATAATTTACGGGGTGATACTATTTTAGCCACGGTTAATACACTAAAATACAAACAATATTTTGTATTCATAATAATTTCTATTATGTATACAGAGGTTAGCATCCTAATAAAAATCTTGGGTGGATGAACCTTTAATGGCCGAATCGGATTAACTTTCCAATAGCTTATGCAACATATTGACTTACCTTATGATATGACACCGAATCGCACATTTCCATGAGACGCTCTCAAAGAGGCACTGTAATAGCATACAAATCACAAATTACTATGAAATAAGTGTTAAAACCCTGTAAAATGTTCAATGGAAGTGGAATGGTGAAAATATGAAAAGCAAAAGTCAACAATGTGTAATATAAACTGAGAAATATTTCTGCATAATGTCTTTTTTAACTAGCTTTATTTATGACATTCTGCTACGGCAAGCTAGATATATACTGAAGCAGGTTGTGCATGAGGATGGCTTTGTTTATATATATTTTAGGTCAATTTTTTAATTGTGCTATATATATAGGCATTGCCATATTGTACATTGTAAATGGATGCTTTCTCTTGTTAAATCAATCCTGTTCTCATAAAGTACAGATACGTGGCACTTGAAAACTGGAAATTATAGTATTTCAATAAATGTATACCTAGCAGCCGTAGCAGCTTCAGAAGATGCCACGATTTGAAATATTAAGGAATAGAAATAGCTGTGTAGTGTATAAGTAAGGTTATTATTAATAATGACGATGGTTAAGATTTTAAGATGCAACAAGGAATCTAAAAGAAGGAATTATGAAATTTTCGATAATGAGGGTTGGGCACATTAAAATAAGAGTATGAGCAATTTATTTTAGCTCTCTTATTTTCTTCATTGGGGTTACCTTGTCCTTGAAAAAGAAAAAAATGCCTTGGACTGATACTTAATGGTTATTTTTAGTCATTTGGAAAAAGTTTTTTATTACCTACATTATTCTTACGATATACATCCTTCTATTTTATTTTATTCATAACTACAGCAATGCAACACATAAATGTCGAAAGTTTATACAAAAAGTACCAAAAGGTTACATAGAGAACTTGCAAATTGTAATTAAACATTTTATGGGATTGTGAAGGTCAATCTATCATTGTCGATTGATTTCTGCAACGCAGGACTCAATAGTCAGAACTCGAGGAAGACGTTTCAGGAGTATCTGTCGACACTAGGGATTCTGGGTATGAAAATGGAGTTGGCAAGTAAGGGGCTATCGGTACGTCAGATGATACTAAATCCTCTTCCAGATATGTTGACGTGGAGAAATCATGTTCTTTCTCATTTACAAACGTTGTAATGGATGATATAGTTGTAGCATTCCCTACTCCTGAAGGATGTCGACCTGCAATAATTATTAAATAATAATTTAAATGATTTCCGTATTTTTTAAAATTAAATTAATGCAAACAACTAATGCCAAGTCCAGAGTTAGAACGGACTACGGACCCATGTATGATTCTAATAAGATAGCTTTTAGACAGCCCCATTACATTGCTTATGAATATTTATGAATAAAGTTAAGATGTTTATACCTCGTTTGCCTTTTTTCCCTTTAATTTTGCATATGGCTATTTCTTGGTCTAAGCACATTTGACTAATGGTATCCAAACTTTTCCCAGGCGGACATGTAAATTCTTCTATTGTGTACATTTTCGGAAATATGCAAATGTGAAATATGTTACAATTGTTCTTCCTTGGAAACTTGCCAATAGCCTGGCAATGAAAATATCTTGTTCTCCCTGTTTTTGATATACAAAAGATTATTTTTAGTTCTGATGAATCATCTTTTATGTTAATTATCAGAGCAAAATGCGGAAAGTTGGTATGTTATGCATAACTGAATTGACTCAAACACCGAATCCCCGCAAATTGTCACCACCACAAAGAAATACCCCATTCATTTTTGCTACGGACATGAATTCTTGTATCTCTTTGTTTCAAGAACAAAGTTTTCAATACCCATTCCATTTTGTCAAAACAGATTGCTTATATTCATAACACTCAAAGCAAGTAATGAATCCATATTCTGGGCATATTTCAAAAGACATTGTTTGACTTTTTGATTAATATTCTTGACATACATAAATAATTGCAGAAGGCAAGGCTTACAGGTTACCGCATGTTCATAACTTAAGCATTCGATTTTCACACACATATCATTTTCAAACACATCTGAAATGAAAAACATCATCTTAAAAATAAGAAATGGCAAAAGGCTCTGTGAGTGAACCGGTAAACCTTCCAAAATTATTTACTCTTATTTATGAGTTTAGGCCTTGTCTTTCTCATTGGGGCATTTTCCTAAAATGTGGATTTTTCAAAATTTTGAGGCAAATGCAAGGGACGAGGACGAGATAGACCGTAGAGTGAATACTTAATCATAAAACCTGCAACCACGAGTAACACTAGCGGTTTAGCAGCAGCTAGCAGGTAGTAATTCACTGTCTCGTTTTATTCTCGTTATGTTACAAGAATTTCACATCAGCAAACAAGTTTACATAATATCAAATGATAGAAATCCATTCCTATACATTTACTAATATCCTTCCTATACTTGTGTATCCCGTACTATACTTTCGACCGGATTGTGATACATCGTTCAAATTTTCTGTCTAGTAGAATGATGTCCATTGGGCCACTGAGTTCAAAAATAGGGTCATCTCATGAATGCATTTACATAAACACTTCAAATATTCTACCCGTACTATTACGGTAAAGAAAGACTAAAAGTGAGCATAGGGTTAATATGGCAAGGTCAATAGGGTAATTCGGAGATCATATTATCTGCACCAATCAGCACGTATTTCCAGTGGTGCTACTACTACTCTTCTACAGTATATGCACTACTAGTGTGCCTGTGTATGTGTGTGTGCCTTGACTAGTACCAGTGCACTACTACTAATTACATAAATGGGGTGAATAGTTCAACAAAGTTCAAGTTGTATATATTTTTGCTTAGTAGCTTAAGGTAGGGAACCATAGAAAAAAATATAGTAATAGCAATATTTTCCAGTTTCCAGCAGAGAGACATCTCCATGGATATTACATTTAGCAGCGTGTCCGTGTATTTACTTGTATGGCAGTTGAAAAATTCTTATTTGTTTTGGCAAAACGCAGTTTTTCTAGAATATTGGACATAAAATACAAAGGCGTTGCTGGAGAGCTCCGAGTTTGAGATAGAGTAAAAGGGACTTTTAAAACAAACTATTTTCAAAGTCGTAGATGAAAATAAATAATAGAATCCCATTACACTCCCAAGGAACATTTGCTTTCTGCCAGCAATACCCATAGTGTATTTTGGGTCGAATATTGTAGAATGAGATAAGAGTGTTCCAAAAGATATTGAGAGAAATTATGATAGTCAGGTCAGATGTCAGAGATATCATTGTGGATGGTGCTACAGCCGCTGATACAGATATCCACAGAACAGACCATGTTAAATGGACTATTTGTGGACAAACGATCAAATGGGAACTACAATACTTTCTGAAGCTTTTTGAGTGAATCGTCATTTAATTTTGTCATTTCAAACTGCTTAATTATTGTGTTACCTGCGTCTTGCATATGTTGTGGCCATGAGACCAGTTTAGTCTGTAAAAATTGATTTGAAGGAATATTAAAAACAATTTTTTAAACTCGTAAATAGATTTAATCGATACATAATGTACATAATGTGATACAATATTATAGCCATAGTAGTACTGAAATGTCTACTCACCGTATCTGCTACCGTTGCCCATCCTGTGTAAAATATTATAAGAGACTTGTAAAATGATTTATACATTGTAAATATTTCTCCAAAATTAC
Source organism: Tomocerus nigrus (assembly GCA_019776505.1). Classification (NCBI taxonomy): domain Eukaryota; kingdom Metazoa; phylum Arthropoda; class Collembola; order Entomobryomorpha; family Tomoceridae; genus Tomocerus; species Tomocerus nigrus. The sequence goes on from JABASI010003827.1 coordinate 14,587, forward strand.
ATGCAAATAACAATTTCAGCCAATGTGAGAAGTTTACGATATCCCATTTTTAAATAGCTCATTGTAGAATCAAAAAAATGCAATTGATAGAAGTAGAATGGGTGCATGCTAGTCAATGGTAGAAATAGAAAATGAAAAAATCTTGTTTATTAGTCCATAGGTGAAAGCGACCAATTAACGAATTGGAACTCTACAAATATAATAATTATCTAATATACGTCGTGCTGAAGCTGCTGTATGCAAACAATTAAATACTTTTAACCTACCTATACCTACGTGCACATTACACTACATATGTACCTATATATGAAAATATATTATAATGGCAAATCCATGCATTATCTACATAGTTCCATCCAACAACTTGGGCCTTTAAAGAGACCCTATTTAGTTTGAATAAACTTTCACCACTATCATCGGTACCTAATGCTATAATTTATAGAAAAATTACAAGTAGAAAATTGTGTATTATGCTACAACATCTAGCATGTTTGCATGTGTACATAACAAGAAATATTAATTAAAAAATTATTATGCATCTTCGCCGATAAAATTATCACTAGAATGAAATAATACCAAATCTGTTTCTTATGAGTAAATGATCCTGTTGTGCCTTTTTACATATGTACATAGTAATTACCACGTATAATGTTATGTATAACATAGACAGTATACCTATAATAGCAGGTAGGTACAATGTGTTTCCATGGATTTTGTGGGGGCTCATTAGTACATGTGGCGAAACTTCTGATTTTTGAATGGGGAACCCCGAAATAGTCTACGGGACGTAAACAAACTCTTTCCACATTATGTACTGCCTGGACTGGGAAGGTGTGTTCCTTCGCTAATGGCCATAATGTACTATGGAAAGCGTTGTTTA
>JABASI010003828.1:0-15464 GCA_019776505.1 Tomocerus nigrus
CGGAAAGCCTCTACGTCGATGTGAGTCAAATGGTAATTAGTTTTGCACTTTAGTTCAACCAAGGAGCTCAATCCAGTAAAGGCCTACGACAAAGGGATTGCAAAAATATGCTTAGGATTAACCTACATTAAAATATATAGATGATTAATAATTGCAAGTAGAAAATGGGATGTTTTGTTACATGAGCTTCGATGGTATGCAGACTGGGCATTCTGGTCAAAATTAGAGTCTTCAGGTTGGCCATATCGAGAAAGGAATGGGCGGGAATGGTGTAAAAAGGATTTGCACTCAAGTCCAACTCTTCCAGGTTGATCATTTCATCAAACGCAGCGCCAGGGATGTAGCTGATGTTGTTGTTGTTCAGTTTCAATACTTTCAGACTCTTCGTTCCATTAATGAGTTGTATAGGGAAATCCAAGATGGTCGTATTTCCCAAATCCAAAATTTCAAGACGCTGGATATTGGCGAGGGACAAGATGTAGTGAGGAGAATAGAAAAGTTCCTCACCGATGGGATTGCTGTTCAACGAGAGGAACTTCAAATGTTTCAGTTGACTGAAAATGTCATGATCGAAGAAAATTAAATTATTCTGACTCAAATCCAAGTGCATGAGTTTTGGCAGATTTTTGAAAGCGTCGGCTGTCAAGTTACACAACCGGTTCCAGCTCAAATCCAGACTCCTCAGTCGTGGACAATTTAAATTGTGCACAATTTCGAGATGATTTTTGTAGAAGCTCATTTCGTAAACACCCTCACACGCTCCAAAAGTCCGTCCGTCGATTTTCGTCAGATAGTTCTTGGAGAAGTCGACCTTCCTCACATGGCTGGAAATATTTAGCAAGGGTGGCAAGAGCAACGTGTCATTATAGCCCAGCCAGTTATTGGTACAGTCCGCGCTAAAACTCCCTTTCCACTCTCCACTAGTCAACTGTTGACAACTGCACCCAAGTCGTTGTCCTATTTCATCGTTGTCTGTTTCACAAAGATTTCCCAGCTCAGTCTCATTTTTCCCAACCAGAAGGGAGCCGCTGTCACTCTTTTCTCCGCTCGTCGTTGCATTTTGACCGGACATGACTGTGCCGAATATCACAAACACTAGCACACTTGCTCGCATTAGCCTAGGATCACATTTTCTTCTTCTAGAAACACTCTTCATTATCTCAATCAAGTCCCGCATTTTGCTTCGTTGTTCTGCTAAATCTCGAGTCCCTCACGTCACGTCTGCAAAATTAATCATATCAACACAAATGAATAATTAGTACAGCAATTTGCCGTGCAATGTGTGAAATGTTTTGCATGTACATGTACATAGCTGCTAAACAACAATAAGAACTAATAAGAAGTAAGTAGGTCAGTTCAATGAGCATACCTAATCTATCTACAGTCTGTAGATATGGATGGGTACGAAAATGAAGTGTTGTATGTATGTCTACGTCCTATACGTCTAATAGGCTGTTTGCGTTGCTAAATGTTACAGACAGAGCTTAATATCAAGTACAAATGACAATGATGACACTATAAAAGCTATTGTAATGTAATGTAACCATGGAGAAGTGAGAGAAGGTAATATCGTCCGGGAGTTAAAATTGAAAATTTGGTTGTTGAAAATTGGAAGTTTGGAAATTAAAATTTCAGTTTTTTCCACAAGCGACAGAACTGAGGATTTTTCCGCCAAGCGCCAGTCTGTATACAGATTGCGCTCTTAATACACAATACAGACTTATGGCAGAAAAGACGATTTTGTCACCAGTAGGAAAAAAATGAAATTTTAATTTGCAAACTCCCGATAATTTGCAAACCTTCTCCCACCTCTCCCTAGTAACAAGAGTCACGAGCCTTGGTAATTGTCAGCCATAATGAGTGTAATAATAATAATAATAATTTATTGACTGCTTCAAATTGAAGTTGCCTTAAGACACAGTAAAAAATTCAACATGCAAGAGTAATTGGAGAGGTTTAATTTAACTAACAAAAATTGTTTGATTTCAATAAATGATTTTTTAACAATGAGGCAGATCCTTCTACAGCAAGGACAGCAATTTTAGCGTACATTTCCCAAACTATTTTTCAAAGACTTATAATCGCAAACTGCCTAATGAGATTCTATGCGAAGAAGTTGTAATTTTGTCGTTGTGTGTGGTGAATGGTGAAGGAAGGGTAAGGGAAACGTGAGAAATTAGTATTTCTTCCTAGATTTTTGTTCACACGCTCCAGTGCAAATGCTCAAGGTGAAGTCAGACTCTCAGACAGCCGTTGTTGCGTCACTCAATTTACGTTTACTCACTCGTACACCAACAAATACGCCTCCTTAATGTTAAACTATCTCTTTCTGTATTTACTATAATAAGTAATAATAATATTAGTACCTATATGAGTAGCGAAACTGTGTATGATATACAATAATTGACACTACACTGTAAGGTAGTATAAGCGGGTGCGCGGGTGTGGTGGTCTCATTTAATATGTAGTAAAGCAATTACCAACTCAGTCGTGTTTACGATTTAAGTGACAGAAAGTGTCAGAGTCAGATAGTGTCGTTCAATGATTAGCTTTTTGCGTTGTTTGTGATTTGTGACGCTATTGTGTACATTGTTCGGTAGAATACACCTTCCCATTACCTATTTAGTGCACACCATATTAATTCTCTGGAAATGCATACGATTCCAAACTTTGCTTAAGGCTATTAACTTTATTAGCTTTGCTCATATTATATTATGATGATTTTATGTAGGTAAGCTGCCTTTAGTATGATTCAGGAATCACGAATGAGTAAATTTCGAATGCCGAAAAGCCAATAAATTGTTTCCTCTCGTTTGCCGATGGATGGACTAGAGATTTCATCCATTATGGCTTGCATTTAATTATGCTTCACGTAGTACCATTTTACGTATTTACAGAACTGTTTCTGATAAATCGTGTCACAAATCACAGTAATACTATCAAGCGGTACACAGAACAGATTATATAATTTCAGAGTTCGAGAGAGACAAACACCCGCGCGACGATGACAATGTCCTGTTCCAATTATTAAATATACCTACCATTTTAATATTTCCCATGCTTTCTGCAATTGTAATGGACTGAATTCCTAATAAATAATAATGTCTAGATATAATTATCAAATGGGCAGATATTAATAATATTATGTATAAATATTATAATACAGCATCAAAAAATATATACACTCTTACATAAACATTGAATGTTTAAAATCTACCTTTGCAAATGCATATTAATTATTTTTAAATGATGTTTATTGATGTACTGATGTACATATACAAAAGGTGAACCTGTGAAGTATAAGCTCTGCCTGCTTGCTTTGCTACAATTCAAAAATGAATCACTGTCCCAGAAATGCTAGCTATAGGTACTTACATACTTTGCCCAAGGCACAAGCCCGAACTTGTTACGCATTCTTTTCCAAAGATCCAAAGTATTAATTTCTAACAAATGGAATGCTGAGGAGATTGAATGTTTAGATAGCTACCTATCGATTTACAAAGTTGAGAAATTGTGTGTCAGAGTCAGAAAGACAAAATTAAAAATCGTATGACAAAGTAACTGTGGTGTGTCATTTGTGCGCGAAAGTAGCGCGGGTAGATCATTAATAAGTGAGGTCATCATCATCGTCGGCGGAATACTAAAATGAATTATATTCATTCATTAGAGATAAATTCTGAGAGCCGACTACGTCATTTGTATTGTGTTGACAAGTTTTAACTGCTTCACCTTCACGGCTTCTGCACTAAGTAAAAATGATTCGGGTCCGTTGATGTAATTGGATTTGCTAAGCTCATGAAAACAATGAGGTTGTAAAGAAATTGAAATTTGAGACGAAGATCAGTCAATTAGAAGTTGGTAATGGAGAGGTGGGATAATTGTCAAATCAGCGAAACTTTTGTGGTGCATAATAGAAGTGTAAGAAAGCGAGATACGCTTTGACGGAGTCAACTATAGGTACGTCGATATGATTAAGAAAGTATATAAATGAATTGAGAATAGGAATAGTAAATTAGTAATGTTCATATTATAAGTCGTCAAAAGAATACTCCATATTCAAAGCCAATATTAATGAATAGCTAAGTATATACCTAATTGTACTCGAGTTTAATAGAGCACCAGCACGTGCTCTATTGTGACTGGCTAGCACAGCATCTCATATTTTAGTTAAGGTTAGGTTTTAGATTAGGTAGGTAGATTATATTTTATTATATAGATGCTGTACAGTATAACCGGTTATCATGGAGCACGTGCAGGTGCTCTAAGTGAAATTCGATTATAATGTGCATTATGATGATAAGTATTTGTAATATCTGCTAACAATGGTAAAATTCTAATTCTAGCTAGGTACATAATGTATGTAGTAAATATGTTGGTATATACCTTTTCTCACTGTCAGATGCTTGAGCCTGAGCTGTGTGTAGCTGTAGAGGTATAGACTACCTACAATTATATTATTATTCCAACTTCACTCTGTCATGTTTTACATAGGTACTACGTGAAGTGAACGTGATTCATTTACATTCGAAAATGATGACAATGCTCATTATATTATATATTGCTCTGTTAATACTAATATATAAATGAGGTTTGCCTACATACCCTTGTATGAAAAGTAGAAGGTCTGCCGAAGTTATTGTTGCAGTCGGATTTAGGTACTAGGCAGATGAAGCTAAACTATTACAACATTTTTGTGTAGGTCAGCGCATGCATAGATGAGAAATACTCAAGAATAGGAATACTTTTTACGCGTCTCTGATTATTATTTGCTACAGTCTGCATTTTTCAAGGACTTTTTGACATAGTCATCGCGTCAGCTCCCTCCCTCTCAAAGTTACAAAATTCATTTAAAAACAATGAATGATCACAGCTAGGAAATAATTACAGTAATTGGGACATATTATAATTGTTTTAGAAAGCTTAGTTGGATGGAATATGGAATTAGAAGAACTGATTAGGACTTTGGAATATTCCTGTAAATTTAATCTGCGACATCATGTGCATCTAGACATAAAAATACAAATCAGATTTTACTCACCGCCGTTTCAGTATTGTACTCCAGAAAAACAACAGGGTTTGTTTATTTTAAATCCATCTCTCAAGTCAAAGATGAAGTCAACTAAAGTACTGTGCAGTGAAGAAGAAAGTACACGGGACTCAGTCCGTCGGACGGGAGAAGTCAGGTCCAGGTGGTGTGCAAAAAGAAACTGAGGCCACTGTCTCCATCAATGATCTAAATTAAAATGAAACGCAGTCATTGCCGTGCTGCTTGCTGCATACATAATATTAATTTGTTCTTTGAGCTCCTCACGTTTCGTTACGCCTAAATGGATCCCAAATGAACGACATGGAAATGTCAGTTAAACTAAATAAATGGGATATATAAATATAATAGCCACCAATTACAATATCTGTCTCATATACACAGATAGTGTTAGGTGTAACTTGTAAGGAAAGGACGCGCGCGGACTCCATGTACATATAATTCATAGTGATTGAGAGACAAATTGGATTTTAGGCTAATCTAATGGCCCGCTAAAGTCTATTTTAACGTGTGCAGTGTATGCATGCTTGTTACAATTTTCACCACAGATAAACGGATTCTATTTATTTTGCTAGAGATAAATAGATAGCGAGATATTGCTTGTAGTTTTAATGCGTATAGGCTCTGGGAGCGGTTCTATACAGTATTTGCACTATGCCGATGCTAACAAGGGAAACGTTTTACGTATTGACAGCAGCAAAGCACCATTTCATGTTTTTCTTGCTAATTCGTAACGCGGAGGATTACAGAAATGAAAGAATAACGAATCCTTGAAAATTGTGTTTCAAACAATAATTACATAATTTACATAATATCAACAAGTATCAACCTAAAAACCATCCCAATTATTCCAAATGAAAAGAAAGCCATTATTTTGTCATACTAAAATCAATAATTACCAATCAGAATGGTTTGTTTCTTAAAATGGCCAATCCGAAGTCGTCCATCGGACTAATGACAAAAGGTTCATTGATTTACTTAGCTTCGACAATAATTGTAGTAGATGCGTACACATTTTGCTGTGTTACAATTACCAACCAGTTTACTAAGTAATTACTAAGTGATTTCTACAGGTAAATTCTTTCATTGTCTAAGCACTATATAAGGACACATTTCAGAATTGGGTTAAAAAACATTTTACTGTGGCATAAGTAGCTGTTGTGATGCGATCAGTATGTAAAAATGATACCTTGTAAGAAAATCCTGTGCTGTTGACTAAAAGGTAACAAAAGTTTAATATTTGGTAGCCTGTAGTGTGTGTTGAATGTGCAGAATTATGTGTGAGTAATTTATTTACCTGTGTAAAGGAAGGAGAGCGAGTGAGGTGTGGATAAATAGATAAGACTGCTTTGGTGTTGTGTAGCAAATGTAAATTGTAGGTGAATGACGTAGTTCTTTATTATTAGTAACAAGTGGTTATGAATAATCCTGCGGAATAATATTGTTCACTTATTTCGAACTCTGTCTGGTCTCATTTGTCATTAAAATCTTCTGCACACAGAAACACAAGTGTTCCTTCCTACTCGCTCTAATCTCTTCTTCCTCCCTCACCTCTACTCTTTCTACGCACAACAATTCTCAACGTTTATTGCAGTTGGATCGGAGAGGATGTAGGCACATACAGCAGAACAGAATCAGAATCCTCTGACAGAACATTATTAGAGCTTTTAGTAGACGGAGAACAGAGCGAGAGCACTGTACAAACAAGGAACCCCAACAAACTCTTCCTGTAGCTAAAATGACACTGACAGTGAATCCAACATGCGATGCGTAGTTGCTAATGCTAACGACAAAAGCACATGAAATCCTCTGTCCGTTGTTACTTACGCAATAAAAGATGCATGAAACACGGATACACAAACAACAAATTGTACATAATGCCATGTGTTGTTAGCACATGCATAATGATCATGTCTTCTTGTGTCGAGTAGAAGTAGAATAGAATGTAGCAAGAGTTGGTTATTGCAAGAAGAGAGAGATTCAGTTACTCTCACATCACACACAAATAAATCCTACACATGTCAATTGCATTAAACTAAAGCAATTTTGTGAATCATTTGCTCCTACTCACTACTCACTCCATGTGTTTATGTCACACGAAAGAAAAATTAAAAGAGGATCTTACGCTGGTGGAAATTACATTCTCTCTCTGCAATCCTGAAAGACAAAAGTTTACACCTCTGGCTACCAACTGCCCCAAAAACACCTAAGTACAATATTTTTGGCCACGAAATATTAAAATTGTAGCCAGGATTTTTTAATTAAATTGCAAATAAATACTGAAAATGTGCACGGAGAGCAAAATTCTCATACATTTTCAACGAAATCGAGATTTTACTGAATCCTTCCTTAATTGTTTCACCAAGGGAATTTCATCTCTTAGCAATGTTAAATAGTTCTCTCAGAGTCGGAATAATAATATTTTTGCCTCCTCAGAGCCTCAGACAGAGTTACGGTTATAATGAGTCAGTTTATCTGTTGCTATTATTTGCTATTGCTGCCTGATGAGATGAGGAGAAGAGAGCTTTTAGTGAGTTAACGTACTCGTAGTACGTGTACGTTGATTGTGGTTATTGGTGCAGGAAAAGAGTGTAAAACTGGCGCTCACCTGTTTCATTGTCTAATGTGGAAATATGCAAAGCGTGGAGTTGTGTTGTTGAATAATGTTGGTGGGTTGGTTGGTACTTTGGTAGTCTAACGGTGAGACACCACTTTGCCGCTCTTACTCTCATTGATTGCACTTAACCGTTGCGTTTGTTTCCATTTTTTATGCGGATGTTCCTCGCGTAGTCCAAGTCCACACTCTTACTGTCTTACTTATTATTATGCTCCAACAATCCTACCTGCTTCCCTACTGCTGTAAAATCCTCCTTTGCCGTATGCCTCACTTTTGTCTGCAATAAAAGTAAGGAAAAAACCTGCATTGAGATTTAGAGACTACCTGTCTATTCAGTTTTTTGACAGATACTTCGACTGTTCTTCTTTTCTTCTTTCATAGCATGCCAAAGCTAAAAAATTTGCACTTCAACGATTAGTCATGCTGTGGACTTAGTTAAGCTCAACCTCTGCTTACTTGCATAATCTTACGTGTACGACGTACATGTAGTATGGTGGGATATTCACTGGAAGCCACTTCTATTTGTATTCCTGGTAGGAAAAAGAGCGATTCAACTTGTGCAGACCTTTACCTATCTGGCATTGCGCGTTGTGGCTATTCAATATTATTGTAATAAAATAAAGTAATAAATGCTTCAGAACCATTATACCCTAATAATGTCGTTGGTGAAATTACATGCAGTAAGATTCAGGGGGACAAAAATGAAGATTTTGTCGCCAGTCCGTATTCTGTATTGTATTTCTAATAACCCAGTAGGAAAAAAGTGGAATTTTAATTTGAAAAGATTCGGACGGACTTACCTTCTAAAGCAAAGTCATTAACGTAAATGCCTTTAGTGAGATTTGCTGGTATTATTATACTGACTGTGAAATATAATGTAGATATTGCACTAAGGAACTTTGACTTAATTGGGATTAAGGACAGATTTTTCGACGGATTTTTACCAAAAGCTTTCATTAGGTTGCATTATAAATTATATTAAAGATCTAAATATTTTGTTAAGAAAAAGTTATTAGTTAATCAACATTATAATGTCTATGACTGTGTAAAAATCTGATTTACTTATCTTATAATAACTGTGACTGTGAGACTAATGCAATGGTTAAAATATTGACATTGTAATTTTGATGAAAATTTCATAATAGAAAAGGGGGACTTGTACGGTACAGAGTACAGGAGCGAGCGTCTATTAATTACGATACTACGTTACTTATTATGATATCTTGATGCCTCTAATATTATGCTACATGAATTCGAGAGCAAGTCGATTTGCAAAGGAGATATATTTATGTGTCCAAGGTGGGGTAGCAATGTGAAATCCCATTTACAAAGATAGGATTATCTAATTGCTATGATTAGGGATGCATGCATGTACGAAAGTGTACTGCTCTTGTTTAAGGTAACAGATCCTCTGACTGCCATGCCGGTTGCCTTGAATAAATACATTTAATTTTGAGCCATCGTTAATTGCTGTAGTCTTGTAGTGTGCAGCTGAAACGATAGACATGCATGGTGCAATTAATATTCAGTAGAGTTATTACTCTCGCTCGCGTGGTTGTAGTTGTGGTCTTGTAGTTGTAAATGTTATAAATGAAGTTAGAAAAAGTACAGTGAATGTTTGCTTTGATTAATCTGTATGTTACTTAATCGAAACTTAAAGCCATAACCATGCAAGTAGGAACTGGAATTCATGTTATTTCAGACGGAAGAATTCTCATGAGGAAATTAAATTCTACACACAAAATTTGGTAAGAATAGCGGACGTAGCCTTTATGCATATTATTGGCCATTAAAATGAGTTTGGATTAGGAGTTAGTCTTGTAGAGATTTGCAAAAGCAATATTGCTCCCACAAAGGGTTTCTGACACAGGACACGTCGGTGTTAATTTTACTGGTACGCAGAACATTTGGTTGTCTGCTGAATAAGTTCGTGTGAGGGTAGAAGTCGATGTCAGCTTCGAAAAGGAAATCTCCAGGCTGCGAGGTGAATGAGACGATGTAAGTGATGCGACTGTTTGTTTTGTGGGCCGTTTTGTCCAGCAAAGTTCCTCCGATCACTTTCTTAACCCTCAGCACAGCACAGCTCTCTTCGGGCAAAAACAAGTTCACACTCGCAATCGCATTTTCGGCTGCCTTTTCCAAGTTTTCGTCTGAAGAGTCCACTTCCTCCAGCGGGTAACACGCACAGAATGTTTCAGGCACACCGACATCCTCACAAGTCCAGTTGTCAGGGACAGGGACAAGCAAACTGTTCTGAAATCTTTTAGCAATCACCTCACCGCTTGTCGCATTCCTTGCGTCCACTAGTGCATTTGAGTCTGTAAACTCATTTAATATGTGATTGATTGTCCAATGTAAATGGAACGGAGACGTCAGTCTTCTACAGGTGCAAACAATGAAAAATTTAACAGTATTAGTAGGAACACAGATTTTAACTTGGTTCAGATGCAATTGTCTGCAAAAGGAACATCAAGGCCATACCGCACTGCCGGGTAACATTACATATATTACAGTAGAGCTTACTTAGGTGTGTAATAAAGCTAAGAGGATTCTAATGTTACCCGAACGTCTACTAGCGGTGTAGTCGGTATTTTGTAAGGACCCCCTGCCCCCGTCCCCGAGTTCAAATCTCATGTATAATACGAATTTCCTTAACTTGCACTTGCAAAAATTCAAAAATTCCTATTTTGTCACTTTAAGAATAAATTATTATTATGCAGTTATTTTGGAGAATTTTACCCTGGATCAACTTGTTACTACATTAATTTTCCAACTATTAATTCCTAAAGCAGCTATGGGCGAAAATAAAACGATAAACTCGACTAGTAGGCGTTTTGCAACAATAATAATTCCATAAAACTTATAATTTTAATGATTTTTCTTCATCACATTTTAATAAGTGAACCCTTTTCTACATGCCCTTAACTGATACCGAATTTTTTACGCTGCTGTTTCCACTTTCACTCTATTGGTAATATTGATTGAAAATACCTTGAGTTAGACATGAGAGATTCTTCCCATTTTGGAAATCTCTTTTTTACACTAGGAGGAAGATAAATCCACAAGGCCGGAAGTTTTTCTTCGTACCATCCCGAGAGAGTTTCTCTAAATGCTCCGTATCGATATCCGTGGTCACTTAGAAAAATGAAGATTGTGTTTGAACGACTTCGTCTCTGAGTGGATAGAATTAAATCCGCATAGAGTTCATCTACAAGTTGGCAATTGTTGAGCACATCGTGAGTTAAAGTTGTACTCCAGCTTAGACTGAATAACGGCACTCTGCTCTTGTCACTCATTTCCCACAGACTGTCGATATAGTCCACCATCATCTCGTCATTCGTTTTGTAGCCTATGCAGTCCAAACGGTCATTCTGTTAACAGCCCAATGTACATTTTAATTAGGTAATCCTCCTACATTTACATTTACAAAGATTTACATTAAACATACAACTTGCAACTGTTTAAGGTTGCTTTATTGACTTGGTCCAACCGGCTGCGTGTGTTTTCCCACTCCACTAGATGGCAAATAACTGGATCTGCAATGGATGAAATTGGATGAAATCTACAAATATTAATCTACCCAGGAGCCTCACAAGTCACAATCATTGAACATTTTCAAACCTTTAATCTGAAAAGCTGTCAGATGTTTTTAATGCAAAAAGTCCTTTCCCGTCCTTTAATTTGAGTCACATTAAAAAGTATGACACGTTTTTCTGCGTCTCAGTTGAAAATTTTGAAAAATTTGGAGCATTGTAACCCTCCTGGATAGAAAGAAATTTTGGTATCTGGTGGAGCGGGGAAATACACGGAGCTTCACGAAGCCGTACCAACCTTAATAAGAATTCAGGAAGCAATTCATGGGTTTGTTTATTTCATGAATATCTTGAAACAGATTTCGGAGGAACTGGTTTTACCTTATTTAGGACACATGTATTTAGAATGATAAATGAATAGATTTCTCCAAGATTTATGCTTATACCTTAACCACGTGGAGCCGATTGAGGATATCCGGAGAATTATCGTGAGCAGCTAAAAATAACGTTCTCAAGTAAAAATCCACAGGTTGTTGTACAAATCCTGTTTTCAGATAATTGAACCCAGTGAACGCTGGTCGGTCTTCTATCTGAGCTGTGTAATAATTGGCAGCATCCAACCGCTTCCATATAAAAGGACAATCGTCGAGTTTCGCATCTTCGGACGGGTGACATATGTCTGTGAGCTCATCCTCGCTATAGCCATTTAATAACGCAGCAAAATTCGGAAAAGTGTTGAAACCGACTAAAATTCCATTCCCCAATTTAGATTTTTAATTTTTGCTATTCGATATACTATAATCGACAAGCGCCTATCATTTGCTATCTATAAATGAGCCTCTTTGGGGTAACTTAATTCACTCACGTCACCCACTCACCCACCAAAACTAATCATCACATCACTAATAGTAGTCGAATAAAAATTACAACTATCGGGTAAACGTTAAATTATCTAAAAAAAAACTTATCAAATAGCAATTAAAATATTGGGGTAAAGATTAAACTATCCTTTCGAGTAAAAATTAAACTATCTGGGAAAAACATTAATTTCTTTGGGCAAAAGTAAATTTTTCAGGGAAAAATTAAACTACCCAGGTAAAAAATTTGGCATTTCCGGGTGTCAGTTGTTAATAATAGTTTACAACTAGCCCGCATTCGGGCTTAATCATTTAGTAATAAATATAATCGTTTATTTTGTGTACTCGATTGACCGATTGTTAAAAATGATAATGATAAACGATGTACAGTTTGAGGTGTACCTTTTGTGTAGCCAAACATTTCTATTGCTCCGATATCATTCAAAGCCTTCACAGTCTTAAGCATGTTCCGATGAATATTTATCCTGGATGTGGAATCCAGTCCAACAAAAATTAAATTTGGTGGAATTTCGTTCGTTTCATTTTGCAAGTATTTTTTCCAGTAGTCTGCTTTGACCTTTTTAATATTTCTGACTCCATCGACATTGTCAACGGGATTAGGGATTGAGTGATAATGAGTGTACAAAGTTCGCAAGCGTCCTGTCCAGGAATTTGTCGTGCAGGAAACTTTGAAAAACTCTCCCTCCTGCGGCGTCGTTACGTTTTCCATGTCAATGCAATCTTCAGAATAGCTGAATAAACTTTGCTAAGATTAGCTAAGTTAACTATTGTTAGGATTTTTATTTCGAATTCTGAAAGTGTCCTAGTCCTAGTATGATATTTCAGAACTTACAATATCAAATTATCTGCATCTTTGTCATAATCAATTGCATCTTGCTCTTTCCTCATGATTATGTGGTAGCAGCAAATAATGTCCTCCGCCAGGTATCCCGACTCAATAATGTCGCTTTCATTTATAACGATTGCCTATATTAAAAATATGACGAGTAGCAAGAAGATTCTAGTATAAATAAGGCTTGCCTTTTAATTGGAGACGCGAATGTTGCATAGGTATACTTTCTTCTGGTCTCCACCAACTTGTAATTTTATCATCTGCTTTAGTATAAAAATATGCACACAAGTATAACCGGGTGCACTTGGGTGCAGAAATTACTTGGTCGAGTTAATAAATTGGGACTGTATAATCTTTACCGTATTGTCAGTGTATGTCCAGTGAAAATGTGTTTTTCGACAATTCTCTTTCAAGATTGGAAGGTTCATGAAAGGCATTACCGAAGGGTCCCAAGGGTCGATTTTTGGGATTTTACAGTTCCCTTCATCTATTAGCAGTTCATTATTAGCGAACGATCGCACATCCAGGAAATCTAAACGTGTAGATCAAAAATTGTAGTGTTTTACAGTTTCGTGTACTTTGCTGTATGCATTAAATAATGTTGTAACCATTTTCATTACTAAACAGCCGGAGCCGATTTATGGGAATGCACAGTCTGTCTGTCTGTTGGTTCAATAACTCACGAACGGTAAAGATATTTGATCCTCGTATATGTTTATGGGATCATGTCGGAGTTCCTTTCGAAAATGGGATCAATCGGGTGATCCCTTGATCTTTTACAGGGTACATAACATAATCATTAATGGTAAGTATGTAGGTGCGAGCTACAGGTCTTGTTGATGTCAAAAACCAACTTTCACCCATCACCGCTGCTTTTTACAGCCGTTTCTACAATTTATTCTCAAATAAATTATTCAACTTTATTTTAACTGAGTTGAAGACCAAATTAAATAATCTCCATCCGTTCGAAGTCATTGCCATTATATGAGACGTGAGTGTGGTGTGTATAGGCAATTGTGGCTAAATTTTCAAACCTGCAATTGACCACTAGGACACGTATCAAGTTAGCGATAACTCATGAACGCATTGAGATAATTCGTGGATATAATAATGAGTTATCGTGCAAAGGAACTGACAGAGCGACACAACAATATTTTGTGAAATATCAGTGTACAGTTGTAAGATAAATTGAAATAAGGTGAGAAAATGGCTGCTTACAGTTTCGGTTAATATGAATGGTTTTTTGAGCTAGGAAGTTAGGAATAAGAAGATCTTGAATGTTTTCCGGTAGCAGAAGGAAAATATTGGCCAAAGAGATGAGTATTGAAATAAAGAAAAGTGTGGCGAAGAGTCTCTTTGTTTTTCCCCTCATAACAAGTCTGGACTTTTCCATGCCCCTAACTTGTGGGCACACTGGCTCTTTAAACTAAAAACTTGATTGCAACATAGGAATTCTTAGGAATTCACTTATTAGTTGATAAGGCCTGCTAATTAAACCCCAAATGTAATGGCAATATTTTTAAGGTTTAAGATGGCCATTAGGTTTAGGTCTATATTTGGTACATCGACGAAAGTCGATAGCAAATGCATGCGTTTCTGTGACTGTGGTGGCTTGTGTTATGAGTAAGGTGTGACTGAAACTTTGGAGCTGATAACAAGTACAAACAATGAGAAGATAAGAGACTTTTCTGCAAACAGTGTTGCTGCGTACTAAATGATGGGTTTCCGCTCTTTTCCCCACTGTCGTGTCGTGAAAATGTTAAAACGGAATTTATTGTCTCCGTATATGAAATGTTGAAGTCAGTAAATAAGTACCTACCTATTATTATTAATGCCTGTTACCGATTTGTGTTATGTTATGTTACGATATTGATATTAGTATCGCTTAAGTACTAGTAGGTAACTTAAAATCTCAATTAGATACAAAATAATAATAATATGCTTACTGCCGTGACTTGAGTGAGGTGAGGTGCGAAACGAATTAAGAACCATGCTGTAAATCTATACAATTAAGGCTAACTATATATACCAATGGGCATTGTGAGAGAGTACTCCAACCATTGTGTTAGCCCCGTCCACAAACCACAATTTTTCACCGAACGCTACCAAATTTCTTAAAAAATCGGATTTTATATTATCTACTAAAGCCCGAAAGTAATTGCTGTGGGTCGGAAGGCAGTTGCCGACAACGTCAAAGTTAAAAAGAAATCTTGAAAGCTGTCGACAACAACGTTCCGCCACAATTACTTTTGGCCTTTGGGTGCCCTGGATAATATAAAATCCGATTTTTGAGAAAAGTTTCAGTGAAATATTGTGAGCTGTGCTGTGGGTGGACGGTTTCTACTAAACATTGGTTTGAGTTTGAGTACTCTCTCTCATTTCACAATGCCCATTGGAAGTCACCCTTGCCATGCCTTGCCTTAAGGGGGGCTGGCTCTTTGCTGACGGAAGAATTGATATTTTGTATTGTTCGACGTTGTATTCAGTGGTTTTGATTGCTGAACCTTATTCTCATGAGTGCGTTGTTGATAAATTTGCATTTCCGCTTCCCGCAAAAGTT
>JABASI010003829.1:0-15463 GCA_019776505.1 Tomocerus nigrus
TTTCTTAACATTTTTCTGCTTCTTCTGCATTAATGTTCAGGTAA
Organism: Tomocerus nigrus; assembly: GCA_019776505.1. Lineage (NCBI taxonomy): Eukaryota > Metazoa > Arthropoda > Collembola > Entomobryomorpha > Tomoceridae > Tomocerus > Tomocerus nigrus. Next base: position 45 of record JABASI010003829.1, read on the forward strand.
TACTTAATGTCTCTATCTGGTTCTGATCAGACTGATCATTTATAAACAAGTACTTATAAGGAGAGCCATTTTAGTTGTGTCAGGCTGCTGATCATAAATAACTACTGGAAAATTAACCAATGATATAGGTTTCAACCCGACTTATACTATCAGCATGTCCATATTTGTATGTCTACATCGCAAAAACCCATCGGATGGAAGTGTGCCAGTATCGAAAACAGCAGATAGATTTCCCATTGTTCTCATCGTCGATATATGCTTGGGCATTTGGATATTTCATTGTGGGCGCAATCATGTTTCCACTTGGTCTGCCATGGACCTAAATAATAGTCTATAATATTTGTACAATGATATGTATCTTTAGTGTTTCCTTGTTTTAGTTAGTGATTTGATGTATGCATGTTAGTGATTGTATTGAAATGTTGTCATATTACATATATTTACGGTGATTGTATGCATGTAACATTGTGATTTTTTTCGATATATCTGTTTGTATATACTGTATCAAGGCGTTTCTACGCAGATGATGATCTTGTGAAACACAGGTGCAAAAAAACGAGTGCTTGCTAGTGTCAAACGAAAGGAGAAGCTACGGGTCAGTCCAGCGCTACTCCCTTTCTTGGGAGAAACCGTAATCAAATTACATGACTTCTCCTGTCCGGAGTCTGTCCACTGGCTTATCCTGGACCAAACACTCGCTTTTCATTACCTGTGTTTCACAAAATCAGCATCGTCCTAACAGCGCTTTGAGTTGTACACAATTATAAAGAAAATATCTTCAATTATGTGATGAAAAACACTATACACATTTTTGGCGATTTGTTTGTTAAAATTACAAAGTATTTTATGAACTTGATTAAATAGAATGAAAGAAAAGCAATCAATGGCAAGCGGTGTAATCAGTGAAATTGAGAGAAAATGGCCAAATGTATTGGAACAATATTGGACTAGTTTATTTAAAAGTAAGCGTAATAGATAGTGCCATCAATCATGAATCATGATACAACACATTGCCGTAAATCAGACAGCCAACACCAAGGTATTGAAGGAAATCGCTCATGTAGCATTTAATTTCTTTGCTGGTTTAATCAAAAAATCCCTGTTAAGCTACTTTTTCTTGCCGCAAATAGATCCAATTGCATCACAAATCTTGCGAAAGCATCCTCCGCTTTCTTGCTGTCTTAACCCTCTACAGTAAGTTTTCGTTGTCAAATAATTATGAATAGAAAGCTATTTTAGAGGTCCGTTTTAGTTTTATAATTAATTACTAATTACCAATGTGGGCCTAAAATGTATTAGTGTATTATATCTTTGTATTACCCATTTATCACATGCATCCTTGTATTCCTATGATGATGATGATGATGATGATTATGTTGACTGTCGGAAGAGCTACTCGACCCCGACGATCTGCAGGTTTGCAAAGACCCATCGCTAAGGCTTTCTCTCCTCATTCTTTGTTGGATTGCATTACGTATAAATGGTTTAGTTTCTTCGTGTTCCACAGAAATCAGATCAAATGCTGCGTTTGTATTTACTGGCTAGTAGTAATTAAAAAAATATTCCAACTCTTATTACGCGATGACTCAATATAATTTTGCGTTACTGTTTTATATGGAATAGATTAAAAACATTCTATTAAATATTAAAATAGTACAGCCAATTTCTCTTTCCCTATGTTAGCAATAATTGTGCTGTAGTTTCTGGAGAAAGTTCCAGTTGGAGTTATCGTAACAAAGAGAAAGCAACAAAGAAAAAGCTTTACTGTAGTATTTACAACAGTTAGGCTCCAGAGGATAATAATATAAGTTAATTTTACGTTTTTACTAATTAACTACATTAATTTTACTTTCACTGAGGAAATTGTTTACCATGCTATAATTTTGATATCCTTGTTTCCCGAGAGTCCTACAGTGGTCAGAACGATTCTTCTTTTTTTCGCAAAAGGAATATGTTACAGGTTTTACTTTGCTATGTTTTTTGCTCTTGAACTTAGATAAACTATTCTTAGCTAATGTTATCACACGCTCTGATAAACTCCTTGATGTCCTTTTTTCGGTCGATTTCGGTTTAGATATCAAATCCCCTTCTGATTTTCTAAGCATTAATAACTGACGTCGGTAATATCTTCTGCAAACCTCAGTTTCACTGTCTTTAATATCACAAGATTCGTCAGACCGACATCTTTCTTTTGGGATAGCGTTACAATTGGAATCATTATCAAATGACGATTGATCACGAACAGTGTGCTGGCTAGACTTCGGAGAAATCCTCGGTGAAACGTTTCCATTTTCACTGTTTGCATTCGTGGATATATTAGAACCTGTGATGCTCGTCGGTGATTGCCTTCTTAGTAATTTAAATACTTTCCTCTCTGACTTATCACTATGTTCGGCAGGAAGAGATTCTACTAAATCTTTTATATAATAATAGGAAATTATCTCTGAGCCCGGATTCTGAATATTATCCTCCTTTTCCAATGTTACATTGGATGTATTTATATTTTTCCCTGGATTGCGTCTCTTGGCCTTTATTCGCATCTTTCTTTTGACTTTCTCTGAGTCATTGTTATTGACCACGTTGAAATCGTTCGGGATTACACTTACCGAATCTTCTTCACTGGAATCACGAGAATTTCTTCTACAGGCTTTTCCCCCACCTCTGATCACGCAATTCCTTCCAGTGCATCTTCTGTATTCGTTTCTAATAGCCTCTAAGTCAACTCTGAGCAGGTCACTCCGAGTTTTAATACAGGGGTCTGTGCTGTCAATTTTACACAAATCCAGCAAGTATTTTCCATTGATATCAAGTGCTTTATTTTCACTGCTATCATCCGAATCTTTTCTGTTGACATCACTCAAGTAATGTGATTCACTGATAGTAGTTGTGCTGTCTCTGGCGATGTCCGAATTGGATTCTTCACGTTTATTCTTTAAACACCTTCTAGTGTTAGAGTCCTTGTTACCGATTGTACCGATGTCATTGGACTCTTTTTCACCGATATCCTTGGAGTTTATTTCATGGATTTTCCCCGAATTTCTTCCACAGATATTTTCCGATTGTTTTTTACAAATATCCAATTTCGAGCTCCTTTCATTGATATCTTGCGAGTTTTTTCTACAGATATCCTCCGAGTTTATTTTGAGGGTATCTTCCGATTTTTTTCCAATAATATAGTCCAAGCTTTGTATATTTTTCAAGTCTTGTTCACTGATATTGCTCGAGGCTTTACTAACGACTTTCTTCGAGCCATCTTGCCCACTAATTTCATCCAAATTTTTTCGCATGGAGAGATGCGGCTCTTTTCCAATGGTCCTCGTGCAGTCCATTGTTCTGGCAGTCTCTGATTCCTTTTTGCTGATCGTATACGACCCTTTTCTACTTGGTCTCCTTGAGTCTTTTTGAGTGAAATTCTCAGAATTGTCACTAGACGGAATTTTACTCTTAGAACTTTTAGGAATATCTCCCATCAGAATTAATTCGTTTATTTTCTGAACATCCTCTACACTTGACTTTCTGTGTAAATCATCGAGAATACTGACATTATCATTAGGATTATCGCTAATTATGGACTTCTCTGAAGGGGCGGAACTAACATTTGCAGAATTTGTTGTATGCTCCAAAATTATTTTACTGTACGTTTTAGATTCTGCAATAGATCTTGATGTTATTGCGACTGTAGATGGCCGTTGCATTACTGTTTCTCGAGATTCATTATTTTGACTGTAATTGGTTTTCCTGTCTGCTCCATTGAAAGTAAAGGACGATCGGGAATAAAAGCAAGTTCGACGGTGTCATTCTCAGATCTTGGCTACTTACCTTTTGCATGGAATGATGAGATTTATTGTTCTCTATTTTACTTGAATTTTCGCCTATATTAGACGATTTGTTTTGGTTCAATGATGATGTTGGTTCAATACAACCATATTTGTAAAACACGTTTGGTTTCATTTCGATCAAATTAGAATTTCCTTCAATTATGTTAGTTTCTTGTATCTTTTTTGTAAAATTTTGCTTCGATTCTTTGAATCGATTATTTTCCGATTCCAAAGGACTTGGTTTTATCGAAGCATCTCCTCCATCGTCACTTGTGGGATTAATTTGGCGATCGAAGTAAAGATTATATAAATCTTTGGCTTTATTTTTAATATACTTTTTATTTTCTAAGTTTATCGCAGCTGCTAGCTCTTCACAGTTAATTTCACGCACCGATTTTTGTGGTTTTAACGAAATTGTGGAATTATCATGCTTTTCTGGAGGGGTATAACTCAAAGCTTTTACAGGGACAAGATGATACCAATGAGCACAAGTTTTCGAAATGTTATTGAGCATAGTGGGATGCATATTTATGAAAAAATACTCCATTGTGCTCACTTCACCTCCCCAACGGTCAACATGGACGAATTTGCACAAATGCATCACATTCGTTAGTATCAAGTAGATCGTGAAGGAAAATCCATAAAGATCAGCAGCTGAAAGTAAATCTTGTATGTTTCCTTTGTAAGACTTAGATGCATACTTAAGGACTTCGGTTGTAAAGCCGTGAGAATGAGGTTGTGTAATTAATTTGTAATTCAGCGAGGAAAAATTACTGTTTCTGTAGGTCGTGAGAAGATCATGCATCTCCTTAGATAGACTTTCGTTTCTCAAGTGGGAATTTGCCAGGACAGAAAACAAATCCGAGTATTTTGATGGAGTTATAACGAAACTGACATCGATTAACTCTACTGTTTTGTCACTTTCAAATTTTAACAGTGGACATTCGAATGGATACTTGCTCCTTTTCCTGAGAAATGTTGATTGTGGTACATCATCAAATTCTGTATGTCCGATTTGGGTGTTTTCCATCAGCCTGAAGTCAAAAGTCGGTTTCCCATTAGATAATATTATTAATTTATTCTATTGGAATTAGTTGCCAGATGTATGAGTTATGTAGGTAATAGAATTACGTACCAAAATTCTACGGAAGATATTTGTCCTTCAATGACAATATCAAGAGAGCCATTATAGGTACCATCGGCTAACTCCATTCTATACATTTGATTGAACTTTAAATAAGAATGATTCTTTTTGGAACTAATATATTGCAATTCCAATTTAAGTTGAAAAGCTAAGCGGTAGTATTTAGAACCTTCTGTTGAAGGTCTTCAAGTATTCCCAATGCCCATTGTCAAAATCTCCAGTAAACAAAAAATAATGCATGGGTACACGCCTTTTTGGGAACTGTTTAGAATTCTCAACTCGATACGTTATCCCCGCACTATCGTTGTACTCCTGAATTGATGCAAAATTGAATTGATATAATTCTCCTGCTGCATTCAGTTCTAAAAATGATCCTAAAGTACCCGCATTTAACATGTAATTTTTGTAGGCTCCAATTGGATTTTCGTCCCAAGATTTCTGTAAGTTGTTATGTCCATTAATATGTTGTACTTGCACGGAAACTTGATATTTGTCCCAGGTTTTCTCCGCTATAAATGCAACTACTTGTTCACGAATAGGAAAATGCTCAGATTCATCACCTTCAAAAATTGCTTGGGAAATAGCTTTGAAAAGACAATCTCCTGTCCCACCATTCGGTATTATTGAGAATGACATGTTCCCTATTGAAAGGTATCTTTCTACGAAGTTCTCATCATCTTCACTAAAGTAATTAGAGTATTTCTTAATTGAATCAGCTTAGCTTAACTGTTTGTGGAGAGTATTATGAATAGGTATTAGTAGGTAATTTGTATTTTGCTTGAAATTTACGTTTACTTCGTGATCAATCTTACCCTTCGTTAGAGCCAGAACTTGTAGAACCTTCTTCACTGTGACTCAGATTATTGTTATTAGTGATATTGTTCCTAGAAGATTTTCCATTTCCGTTCATTTTGATGTCATTTGTGTTTGGTAGCTTGGTACAATATGAAGTAATAATCTAATTGAATTTTCTGATATTAGATAAGCATTGCTACGGCACACACTTCATCAGATTAAAATTCTTCCTTTGTAAGAAAGATTGATATCAAAATACACTGAACTATGCATGCATCGTTTCTTATAACTTCAAGTAAATTCAAAGGAAAAGGTATTGGTGGCTTCGGTACGATAATGAGACTGTGGTGACGGTGAGTTGTCAAATGGCAAATTGTCAATGAGTACCTTGACAACTTTCTGGAAAAACTGGCTTCAAACGGAATCCTCAAGAAATCCCTATGACAAAATGGCAAGATGTGCAAATGTGTCGTATTTCAGGAAAGTTTCCAGTAAAACATCCAGCATTTTGAATGCATAAAATAGATTGCAAATGGTGGCCGAAACCCTGAAGTAGGCTAACTACAACAATGTGCATGCGTAGAGTCATGCGGTGTACTTTTCAGCAATATTTTGGAAATGGGAAACAGATAGTACTGCGTACGATATTACTGCCTTTGTGTCATTGTGTCCGGGTTACCAAATTACCTATCTCTGATGTTGCGTCACAATGAAACACATTTGGCGAGAACAATGTGAATTGCACTTCCGGTCATCTGTCAATTTCTGCAGTTTCTTTCGAAGATCTCATTACAATATTTTCTATTTCTCCAAAAACACTTAATTGGTCACCCAATTTAGATGAAAATATTTCTCGCCAATTCATTACTCATTGATCATATTTCAAATAATGTAGACGAAATGGTGTTTAAAAACCAACGAAGAATTTTTGACTGCATTTTGTCGTGTTTTCAGCATATTACCAATTAATTTAGAAAAAATAGGTCTACATTATTTGAAATGGAACCAATGTGGACTGACAATAGATTATTCAGAAATATTTTCATGTAAAACTTGTTACAGTCGGATCGGATGTGTACTTTCGGAAAAATAGGAAATATACGTAAGTTTACCATGTTTAGATTGACAGAATAATGCACCCTGATCAGGGGAAAGAAAACCTTAGCCAAACCTCCTCTATAGGAATTTGCAAAGAATCTTCCATGAGTTCCATGGGATTGAAATGGAATGTCATAATCATAAAAAAATGAAATATCATTTAGTGATTTGGGAATAAAATAGTTGTGTCATGCGGATTTGCATGGGTAGATACTAGATACACAGCAGTACTACACTAACTAGTAAGCTATAACTCATGCTACAAACACAACCTGCCAAAAATCTAAGTATAGGTAGGTATGTATTCTGAATTTTTAACTAAATAGGTACATAGTACATACTATGCTTATGACATTTAGTAAAGATGCTACAGCTTTTCGGTAATGCATACTAACTCTGAATGATACCTGTAAGTCGTACAACGAGATTTTACATTTTGGACTCTGGGTTGAATAAGTTACAGATATAGTTGATATGCCTATCCTGTTGTAATGCCATGAAAAAAACCGATTGCCATATGTAGTCTTTATTTATATGATACTGCATATCTTGTTAGTTTGTTATTGTCATTAAATTACTTTCTGCTTTCCTATTCAAACAAGGCAAAATTTTGATGTCGGTAGAAGAACGTCGTCGGTGTAACATGATAACAAAGAGGGGCATTAAGCTTTTGGCGAATTACATTCATTGGGTAGGTTAGGTACGTCTAATTGTCATAAAATCTTCCCACACACACGAGTCTCGTTTCTCACAATAGAAACAATAGCTACCCTCTCCAACAGAACATAAGACTTGTCTCGAGAACTTAAACTGGGATTAGCTTTGTAACTTTAGAAAGATGCAAGTGAGTTTACCGCTTACGACTTGATACACCACACGTAGTTCTAAATGAAATTAGTTTAATGAGTACTTTTATAATAATATGATGTTATATAGAGAAGTATAGAAAGTACTGAAAGTATTCAATCTTGTGTTACTTTGATGGGAATGCTTGAGATATTGGCTGAGTAAATGAACAAAGAATCTACAGATCAGAACTGACTTAATTAATGAAAAGAGGCGCCTAGAGACTTAAGATTTCAAGAAGGTATTATTATTATTGTACAATTATAATCCTGTCCGCCTATACTACCTACTTATAAACTGACTTCGCCATTATTATCAATCATCATCAACATCATCCACATTTGTCACATGTCAGTCCGTGTATTAATTTTCTATGTACAGAGACTTATTAAACAATATAATTATTCAACAAGATGAAATTACATATTTATTATTTCATTTCAATTTGGGCTTGGTTGATAAGCGTCAATACAGACGCGCATTGTCATCATAATAATGCTCTTCTACGTTACTATTGTCCACACGCTTTCTTCAAAAACATCAGCGAATCTACAACAAAGATTGATCGCCAGTTTGTTTACCACTACTGGAGCTTATTAACAGGGTTTTAATTAACGCGTGAATGAAATTAATATTGCCAACTCGCAAATTACGTCGTCCTTACTAATCATACTTTTCGTAAGTGGTAATTGTAGTTCCTCCTGCGTATGGGTATCTTTGTCTTTATGACTTACCAGTCGGTACGGCAATAATTCATTTAACTGAGCAGTCAAACCACATTTAACATTTGCTTTGTAGAAGACAACCTGAGATACATGCTACTGCTATGGTGTAGCATGTCTTTCAAAATATAGACAAATTCTGTTTTACTTAGGTAAATAAATTATGCTTTGATTTGATAACAATCGTGTAATAAAGCTAATATACATTGTCTTTCTGTCAGTATCAAAGTATACCCCATATCATAACAAATACGGATTTCCAAACGTATGTTTAGGAAACTTGAGTTTATGATGAAGGTCAGCTACTCCAGTTTTGTAGACTGGAGAATTTATGTAGAAGATGAAACAGAAGACTACCACCCACATAAGACTCATTCTATGATTGAAATCAGTATCCTCGAATTTATTGTTCAGCCATGTTGACTAATTGTCATATTTACGAGGGAATTAATTAATACATGTTGAGGGGCTGGAGTGGGTACCTAGAAATATGTCAATGGTGAATGTATAATAATACTTTAGAGTAGATGCACAGTACACAGTAGTGTTTACTACAATAAAAGTATAGGAAGATTTAGGTTTGCCAGTGGATTTTGCAATTAATTTAATGACGTATTATAAACATGCATGTTAAATTTACCCTAATCATGTAGCTGACAATATTGCACTTCGGATTTCAATAGAAATAGTGTAATAACCAGTGAAAACAGTTACCCAACCATGTATTTCAAGTCACTAAAGTAATAGAAGACCATGTGCACAGTGCAAGAGTAATTTTTTACGGCAAACCTTTACATACATGTGCAGAGACATTGCTGCAGTGTCAACTATTCACTCTTGCATTGTCGCATATTCTTCGTCTTTTTTGCAGAGTGCATTCTCAGAACTTTTACTTTTGTGTCTATGTGCTATTTCTATTTGAAATGACTTGGTGTGGTGCAACAGACTGAATCTTCAATCTTCATGAGCACTGCATAAAAATGAAGTAATCCGCAAAATGATAGGCAAAAACAAGTTTTAGTGTTTGTAAGCGCAATATCTCCTCTGCATGCTTCCAAACTTCCAAGTAAAAATTGAATAGGAATAGTAACCTGCTTTTGAGTCCCAAAATGATTCTACTACTGTTGTACTATAGAATACAAATCTGCAGCAAAAGAATCGAATGACACAAATTAAATAAGTGCATTATCAATTTACATATTAACATGGATAATTATATATTGATGATGAGTAAAAGAGGACGACACACAAATGCACATGCGTTTTTTTGTTCAAAACTAAAATAATTATAGTAAACAGAGACAGTTGACAGTATATGATAAATAAATAGGTTAGCATTTTCAAGCTTTATCAATTAGCTAGTTTATGTAGTATAGTCGTACCGGTAATCCTAATAAATGAATTTCAGATTTACTTTTAGCTATTCAGAAATTTAATGTGCAGAAGTGAATTAGCAGTCGTTAAGTCATTATTCGAGTAACTGTCCTAGTGTACGTGGAAAGTAATTTAAACCACAAGTAAGATTTACAAAGAGCAATATAAAAGGATCTGAAGGTACTTATTATCTTTGAAATAACTAACGACAATGGTATTCAGTCTGACAGAGATGCTACATGATAGATAGTCATTAAATAACGCATCCGTAGATTTTGGTGCTTTGTATAATTTTGCAAATACGACTAATCCGTACCTCACAAAGTGCATGATTTCACTGAATTACATCAGATCCTTTGCTCTTAGGCAATCTGATAGTGTAGTTAGATGCACATGTAAATATATCTGTACATAAACTGTTAAGTAAGCTTGGTCGTTGCTATTCTTCCTTTTTCAGAAATGTTTTTACATGCTAAAATAGAAAGTGATTTTACTATTCACTATATAGTCAATCTTCTAAAATAATAGTGCACAGACTAAGGTGAATCAGATTTTTTTTAACTTTCAATTTTGAAAAGTACAGTTAGACCATTGTCACTGCATGGATCTTCATTAAAAGTTTTATGAGACTGTGTGAATGCTCATCGTTAACACGTCTGTATTACTAATTCACTTGTAGTTGTACGTACAAATTCAATTGATAATGTCAAATCATTTAGTGTTAATAAGAGGTCACATTTATCAGCATAATAACTGAATGGTGAGATGTGCCAATTATTCCATGTGTGACTTTATTGTTCCTTTGTGTGAGAGTTCTAAGATCACGATTTTCTATTCGAGGCTGATTGATTGTTGTATTGAATTACCTGGGTACCTTCCTCATTTCAAATACAAATATAGATACAAGTCAATTCACAATATTGAGATCCATAGTATGAACTGAAATGATGTCTCCGAGCAAATGCAGTTCTGTACTTATCTGTGCTGATCCTCACACGTACTACATCCTTAATAGACTTATCCATATTTATATTTAGTTCTCAGTGTGTCACCTTTTTCTAATCCTATATGTTACCTTTAACCAAGACACATTTTATGTAGACAGATGTAAAATTATCAACAACATTAAAAATAATAAGTCGTGCTCCGGACCGTAGGAAACGTAAATGGAATTTGTTTAGAGTACGTGCATAAAATGCCCTTTTATTAAATTGCATTCATTTGAATTGCTCTCTACAGACGTTCCCTATAAACCATTCAAGTACGTCACCATTCTTCAAAAGCTAACGAGCTCTTCACTCAATAAAATCACACACTCGAAAATTTTCTCGTTATTATAATGTGATTATATAGAGATAAGCATTATTGATCTGTTCTTTTATTGGAGGATTCATTGAGATGATGAAGCCACACTAAATCCGATTGAATGACTCTCATTACGTAAGTAAGCTCGGTGATAAATGATACCAAGAAGACTACAGGCTGGGATTTACCTTTCAGTACTTACGATAATGACGAAGGGCTTGCTAAATTATTTTATTTAGTACCTGCATTTTCTACTTATATGTACAATGCATTAATCCTTTCCCTTCACACACACACCGGCATCAGCGTTTCTGCAATTGATAATTAGGGTTTTTGGAAACTAGGTTTAAGATCTCATTATCTCTACGTACAATACAAGATCAGCAGAGAAGAACCTGCGTAAATTATTGGATTGTATCGGGTAGATTAATTTTTCAAAAACCCCGTCGTTCTTTTTTAATTCTTCCCAAATATTTGCAGATGTTACGCAAACTAATAAATGCCAGCGCAGCACATAAATCTAATAATGTTGAAATTCATTCTAAAATTATTTACTATTATAAAAATCATATTTGGTCCTGGAATATTTGAGTTTTACACACATTGATTATTAACAGAAAAATACCATCCATTTTTGTACATTTGGTTTTCATAGTCGGAATAAAGATCGGAAAATATTGGTTTTACTGACATCGTAAAAATCAATAAAAAGTCTGAAAATCGAAATTCTGTTCAGGTCTTTCGCTTATTACTTGTATAGGTGTATGCTAACTAAAACATCATAACATAACTGTATTTTAGTTAGAAACCCTACTTGTATTCTACGTTCACCTAAATGTGATTAATAGAATGGGATTAAATAAGATGCATCATACCTATTAAGAAACGTAGTTAAGATAACATAAGTAGGTAACTAATGTAAATAGAAGACAATAATAATAGGGAGTAAAACTACTTCCGTCGTGACTTAACGCGAATGCTGCAATTACTTGCCTGGTTAAATAAACAATGCAACATAAATATTCAATTTTGTTATTAGAATGCAAAAGCGCATAATTTGGAATTTTGTTCAGTTCACAAAAAATTTCTCTCTGTGGGTGTGTCGTTTCCAAAATTTAATATCGAGTTTTCACTCATGATTGAATGCTCTGGTTGATTTAATTGTCATACGATGCCAATTGTTTATTCATCCTGCTAGCCATTATGCACAGTATACATAGAATTTAGTGATGTGCCATTCTGTGGTGGAATAAGACAATGGAGTTCGGTCTTTGGGAGTGTGTCAGCATGTTATGTTCTCAAATGTGTGTACTAACGGAAAAAGACAAAGCTACATATAAGTACACAGTGTAAAAGTGATGAAGAGGATAATGACGCTGTAAGGGAGATGAGGATAGTGTATTTCTTACGGACATGCAGAGTGCTAGTAGCATTATTGGAGTAATGGCATATTTGTGTCTACTACTATAGCACTAGTAAACTACTTACAAGATGTACACACTTAATCGCTACTCATCTCTCTATAACGATATAAACATTTACAACGCTTCTTCCTTTGTCCTTTCAAAGGAAGAAATGAATGGAGATCGTGCTATGCTAAAAAAGCGCCTATTATAAGCACACATAAGTTACATGTGCAATTTTTATATCTGTAATATTGGTGCAAGATGCTTTCTATACTAAAATTATATTGTTATTAGTGAATGAGTCTGAAAGTAGTTGTAATGACAATGTAAGTTGTTTTGGTTTCTTCGGCCGTTTCATCCCTATCCCATGTTTAATATTGATATGTTGATTCCTAACCTACCTGTGTACACTATGGTATTATTAACATAATGTCCCTACATTATTGTATTATGCCATTCACTTTGACTTGGCCTAAAAATTTCCCATATATCACAGCATCTATATAAACGGAGGACAGTCATTCTTTAGGTTTCATCTCTCTTCTTCACATCCGCTAATCTTTTTAACTCTGACTCTTATTTCTTTGTCTCAACCAGTTAAGTTTGTGCACTACTCAAGTAGTACTTCCATTTTTAATGATTCGGAGAAAACTACAGTAATCAGATCACCATTTTAGCAATTAATTGCAGTCTTAATATTCGATTTCTCATGATTCTTGTTTATTAACTAAGGTTTACTTAGAAGAAACGAAACATATCTTTTATTTCCATAATTTACGCAACGGAGACTTAATAGCTGAAATCATATTTGACAAAGACTCATCTAGTTACATGATGGCAAAAATTAAGGATTTCTCCGTGATTCTTTGTGTGTGTTTAAGCAATGTGATCGTTCTAGCTGTAAGACATCCTTCGCATAGATATAGCGGTCCTATTCCTGCGGCGTCTCAACAAATTTCACAGGTAAGTCATACGTTTGACTTTGCTACTGAATTTAAAGCATTAAAATTAAATGTAGGCGTATGTTCTAGGAACTTTCGAAACTTTTTTTTATAAAACTTGCTGTGTTTATTGTAAATTTTGATCTCAACTTATATGTAAAATCATTTAGCATTGTATAACATAAAGTATCACTGAAATTCTTTTCAATTTTCTTTTCATCACAACTAACAAATAAGGTTATTTTTCTAGCAAGCGCCTTTGATTCTCAAAGGTCATTTAAAGAGATTCAATGAGGTGGCTATATAGAATAATGAGTAAAAGTACAAGGGATATCAATTTGCAATTATGAATGTCACTACTGAATTTATAGCATTAAAATTAAATGTAGGCGTATGTTCTAGGAACTTTCGAAACTTTTTTTTTATAAAACTTGCTGTGTTTATTGTAAATTTTGATCTCAACTTATATGTAAAATCATTTAGCATTGTATAACATAAAGTATCACTGAAAGCAAAAAAGTTTTTCCAAATTCTTTTCAATTTTCTTTTCATCACAATTAACAAATAAGGTTATTTTTCTAGCAAGCTCCTTTGATTCTCAAAGGTCATTTAAAGAGATTCAATGAGGTGGCTATATAGAATAATGAGTAAAAGTACAAGGGATATCAATTTGCAATTATGAATGTCAATTTGGTTTGAAGGTCATAGGAAATAGGAATGTATCTCTACTCTTGAATTTGATAATGCAATGTAAATGTAAGTATAATGTAGCACTGGAATAATAAGTCAAGGTACTCACGGACAATTGCAATAAGTAAAAGCGCAATATCTAAATGTTAATGTCACAGTTCAGCAACTATTTATTGAGCTAGACAAGACATTAGATAACATGTTGAGAGAGGCGTTTGGTAATCATCATATAAATTTCATTACAAAGTACAAGCAATACAATGGCATAATATTTTCGGCTTAGTTCATGTGCTGGCAGATATTAAATTCAATCTTTAGTCATTTCATTACACATGGTCGTTTAGTGGCATGTCTAATAATTTTCTAGCTGCCATAAACATTATTACAGGAGTACCTAGCTAAATGCATTTATATGCAGTAGCGAGAACATTCACATGATGATAAATTGCTTTGTTCACCATGCAGAACTTGAGGATCATGCTAGAAAATGGATGGGAGAATGGATCCGTTGATGCGCGAAATGTCTTCATAATTGTCATTGTGTATGCTCATCGTATTACAGTGCTCCTAGACTAATAATATTCTATTTCATTATCTTTGATGATTGCTCACTTAGCTATGTGGAATGCATTAGTTAAAACATGCATCCTCCTTCTTAATATCCCGATTAATGTCGCAAAATAATTCCATCAGCTCAAGAATTTGAATTTTGATGCATTAGATTCTAGTGTTACAAAAATAAGAAATAGAATTCCCTAGAACATTCATGAATTGCTAAGTATCAAATGTTGATGAGAAAATTTGAGTTAATTATGAAAATATCGCAATTTTGTCACCAGGTAGTCGGATATCAGTACCCAACACCTCCAAATCCGTTGTCCCTCACCGCCTCCGCAACCAGTAATCAACCCCAGACGGTAATTACAATGACTCAACCCACACAACAAGTAGGTGCTTCCATTTCCGTGTCTGGAGGACCGTCTAAATCGACTTCGGCTGTTACTGGTCGTATTTCAAACTCCCTTACAGCAGCTGCTACTCAACAATCTCCAACTCAACAGGTTAGGAAATTTCAAAAGATTTTTTAATAAAATTCGATGTGTTATGTCACCCAGTATTTGGTAGGTACATTAAGTTATGCCCTATATTTCTCCATTTACAAAGAAGAACATTGGAAACTTGTACTGAACTACAAAAAAAGGTTATTAGATCCAAGTTGAATTGCATTTATTGCATACACATACTTCTATTCTTCTTACTTTGCCTTTCAATCGAATCGA
>JABASI010003830.1:0-15460 GCA_019776505.1 Tomocerus nigrus
TGATGCTTTAGAATGGGCCACCTCTTTTTTTAAAGAAAATGTTATTACAAGATTTTTTTCGAATTATTTTCATAGCCAGTAAGAACACCGATTCAAAAGATATTCGCAGTTTAAGAGATGATGTCTAAAAATAATTTTAAAATGAAAATCCTCTACTGACAGTATCACGCTCTTTAAAAGGAAAAAATACGACACTAATTTGATTTTATTTCGCGTATTTCTTAAACTATTTTTTACTATAATTTTTGGCTCACATTAAAACAAAAAACATTAAATGCGGATTATTTATCATACGTTGAATCTACTTACGATTAGTTACAGTAGAGTGTTGAATTTTATGCTACGACAGACATTGACAATTAAATTGTCATGCAAAGGAGATCAAGAGATCCTTAAAATAATTTACGATTTAAATAAGGTGTACAGACAGTCTAAGGTTTTAGATTCACAATTACTATACGGAAATAATTTTGACGACTCTAAATACCCTGTCACGACAAATGGGACATTTTCCGTTCTTCTTCAGTATTTTATCCGCACAGACAAAACAGCAAAAATGATGAGCAATCTTATTGTGAACAAACGCTGCGTCTTTTTCTCGGACACAGCATAAATTGCACATAGGCACATTACTATGATTTTCGTCTTTGTTCGAAACAGGGATTGACATCTCGATTTTGACAGGATCCTCAATGGCTGACTTAAGACTTTGGAGGAATTTGGAATTGATTCCATTTTTCCCATTCAATGCTGCTTGAGAACTAGAAGGGTACTGATTATGATGAGGTAATTGCGACTGTTGTGACAAGGGAGGACTCAACGGAGACTCAGGTGGCTCTATTGCATTTAGAGAAGGTTTGTTCGACGAAGAACAGGACTGGGAATCAATCTCTTGGTGAGAGTGAGGGTTGCTCGACGGTGGGGTCAGTATCCCTGTATTGTTCAATGCACGAACTACGGTTTCCCGTCGTTTAATTGGACCATCAACAGTGTCCGTGTCATTGTCTTCAGGGGGAACAGACACGAGATTTTTCAAAAATGACTCCATCATTCGCTCCGAAGATGAATCGTCTGATGCGGGAGGTTTCGGAGTATCACTCCTGCCGTCTATTTTCGCCATATTAGCAGAAGAGTCTCTTGAAGTTGATGGAACGGGCTCGCTTTCAGCTTCTGTACCTCCATTACCCCCTTTAGCCGCCTTTTTCCTTTTTGCTCGCCTAGGTTTCGTACGTTTTGGAAGCCAATTTCTGCGTATCTACAATTAAAATACATTTAGATAGCAAATAATTCGAATTAAAGGTATATAGTATACACAAATAATTATAGTAAGATAATCCTACACAACATTTATTCAAAATTTAAGAATTTTGTAAACATTGAGCAGTTTAAAACTCAAATACAATAATTACCCGGAAGCAACGAAGACAATATCTTAAATAAGGTTGTGATCGAGCTCCACATTGGTTACAAAACCATTTGTCTTTTTCAGAAATTTCCGAATCAGACGTATTTAAACGCCTAGTTTTCCGTTTTGGATCTGACTCGGCATCACTTAATTGTATTTCGGCATCGGCGAAATTATCTGTGTCCCTGTCACCATCGACATCTTCCACTTCATATCTTGGCATGTCCAAGTTGACCTAAAATACCAAACACAGGTAAAGTATTGGTTTATGTTTTTTTCTACAAGATAACAAAATATAATTTAAATAATTTACAGGAAAATAGTTTATTATAGAGATGGCTATTATGAATGACACTTACTGGTTCATCAACTCCTGAACTAGAGTTAGCGTCTTCGATAGGGTTATCGTTATTTTCTGATACAGATGCGACTTCGAATTCTACATCGTACATACGATCAGAGTCAACACTAGAGTTGGTGGTGTATTCAAGTATTTCGATATTTGGACTTGCAGAAAAGGGAGAAACTACAAATTCGTCACTGGATTCTTTGTCAGTTTCAAAATCGATCGTTCCTTCACTCCACGAACTTTTTCGCTTTTCAGCAGCGGGAGAGGACGTCGACAATTCCGAATCTGAGTTGGCCTTAGCCTCAGCATCATCCTCATTCTCATTATTACTATTTTTGTCTCCTTCATCACCTTTAAAATTGAAAAACACAAATTATATGCTTTCTCAGTTTCCCAATTACAAAACAGAAGTGTATTTATAATATTATTATCATTACTAATTTTTGTTTAGTTAGTCCGTTTTGGGTAATAACTAGTCATTAAGCTTTAAGTAGATACTGTCTCTAAATCTTAATTCTATATTTCAAATATTTCTATTTGTGCCATTAGTTATTAAAACATATACGCTATTTCTAACCAAAATAAAGCACATTTTTCAGGAGTGTCAAACAAAATCTGTTTCTGCACTCACCAGATGTTTCAGCATGGTTAGGACTAGAATTATTATGTGTGGAATCATTGTCATTGGCACTCCAAGAAGCTTCACCTTCACTAATTTCGTTTCTTGTATCAACGTCCTCAGCAAGCCTTCTACTAATACTTTCTTCATCTGAGCTAAATACATAGTCTCCAAGAGAAAAGTTTGCAAATGTTGATTCCGTTTCCACTTCTACAACTGGTAATTCGGGTTCTCCATATTCATCATACATTTTCGGTCGTTTTACATCGGGTTCGCTGTCGCTGGTTTCCATTTCTTCCTCTCAGATACTCAGATAGACGTAAATCAAAAGGCTTTAAACATGCGAGGCCTGAAAAAATGTCAATTCTGGTCTTCTGAGGCGTTCTTAACTTCTTTTTCAATTTCGTGTTCCTTTAAATTGTCCATTTTTGGTATCCATCAGAAAAGTCTGCACACATAAAATCATAAAAATTTACTCTTGACCCACCGCATAATAAAATAGAAAATGAAAAATATTTAATTTAGTCTTTAGTCTTAAGATTTATTTTAACCTTTGACCTTACTTTGTTTCGTGAGGAGTAAAATATCATAAAATTAAAAATGTTGGATGTAGTTTAGCAGGAAGCGTCGGAAGCGTCTGTGCTCATTCCGGGCTAAAATTAAAAAATAAATAAAATTAAGGGTCGCCAAAAATTATGAAGACAGCTGTACCTAATAAAATAATATTGTTTGGCTTCCTGTAATTTATTGAATTTTAAAAATGCATTTGAATCGGGTTTGCGTTAGCTCTGTTAGCTTTTTTTAAACTTTCATATCACGAATTTGTAGTCTGTTTCTGTTCTGCTACCTGCTAAGTTTTTACCAGATTTATATTTATGGATGGACTTTGTTGATACTACTTTGATTACATTACCTTTTAATCTGACACTGACATCAAGGATCAACTGATAATTTTTACAGTGGATGGGTGTTGAACTCGTCACTACTACTGCTCAGCTGATGTTTATGTAAGAACAACGAAAATTTACTTTTTCATAATTTCCGATTAATTACTTAATTGTACAGAATAATTAGCGACCAGCCACCTCCGAAATCCAAAAAACTCTCCATTTCTGTTTTAGAATCAGCAGAGTAGCAGTCAGTCGGTCCTCGGTCGACTCAATCTGCCTGGCTGCTGGTTCAGTCTTGTTTATAGTCGTAAGTTTGTGAGTTGTGCTTGTGAGTTTGTGAGTTGTGCTTGCGAGTTGTGAGAAGTTGATAATAACATTATAGAGAAGAGGGACCTATTGCAATAGACTCGCCTCAACCTCATGACCAAAATAGCTTCCTTCAAATTAATTGCGGCAAGAAGCAGAATCAGATGGGGGAAGACAGAATCAGCAGGCAAAGAAGAGACAACGACGCTTATTGTCGAATCTAAGAAAATAAGACGCTTCTTCATTCTTGAGGTAAGGTAAAGGTCAAAGGTGAGACTGGAGACTGAAAATTTTTCAAATAGTTATAGTTTTTTATTCATGCTCGCATAATATTGACTATTATTGATTATAAGTGATTGTTTAAAATTTTGATGTACTTTTATTTATGATATTTTATATCTAGTAGTCGACAGTGAGTCTCAATCTCAAATCTCAAGTCCAACCCGACACTCGAGGAAACTGCTAAAAATTTCACATTACTGTCAGCCGTGAGCAGGGTTGGAGTCCGTTATTTGGGGGTGCGAAAAAACTTGAAATAGACATAGAAACGTTGTGGTCGATTGCGACGGTTGGTCTTGATACTAGTCAAAAAAATTCATTTTATTTCTCAAAACATATTTAATAGGCCATTTTAGGTTAGGTTAGCTTAGATTATAATATTACATTATTTTTAGGTTAGTTAAGATTATATTTTTTAGCTACTGAGTGCTGACAGTACATACCTATTTAAGTATTTTAGTATTAGTTTAGTAATGTAACGACTTTTCAATATCTATATATTAATCTTTGACTAATTTTTGTTTTAGATTTACTACGGTCTCATAACTTGTATCTATTGATATCGCATTAACATCTACACGTCATGGGGTCAAGTGGAAGCAGCCCAAGGCAAATATCTGTAAAAAATGAGGACTTTAATTTGCCACCGATTCAGATTACTAGAAAGGTGTTGAATCGACTTCAAGAACATGCATCTCGTCCTCCTGTTTTAGAAACACCGTCGTCTGACGACAAGAGCCAATTTAGTGACAGCAACAGCAATTCAAAGGATTTTCTCCCCAAAGGAAATCAAGAAAATGACCCTCTAGTTGCAATGAATTCAACAATATCACCTCCAGCTGCAATGTTTTCAACAGTATCACCCCAAGTTGCAATGAATTCAATTTCACCTCCAGCAGCAATTAATTCAACTTCTCCAGTCGTAATGAATTCAACTTCACCACCAGATGATTACTTTCCTTTTAAGAGTGATACTAATTCTATGGATCCTTTAGTGGACTATAAAGATAACTGGGACAGATACGTTGCAAAACCGGACTATGTAGTTATTGGTGTTGGACGTAGTGGATTGCCAACCATTGAGACGGTGACTGCGGTTCAAGTTCGACAAGAAATGCAGGATGAGCTTCTCAGCAATGATTTATTTTGGAGTAGCAAGATTCAGAAATTAATGGACCGTTATACTGCGGCTGTTGATTTTGCTCATGAAGAATTTTCAAAAAAGGTAGCGGAAATTCGTAAAACTCTACCAATCCTTCGAAGCCCAAATGGATGCCAAGCGTTGAAGACGATGTTGGGTCATTGTTATGACCAGAACCAGAAACAAACTCTCAAGTGTTCAGATATAGTAAAACAATTTACTCGTTGTGTCGAATGTGAGGTTGCAGCGGGAAGCACTAACGCAGTAGAGCCAAAGAATCAAAATCCAACAGTGAAGAAAACTATCAACAAAGGTGTAAAATGTAGTGAACAATAAGGTACTTCTAACCAAGACTTGAAAAATATATTTTTATATTTATTTGTTTTATTTTACGGGGATGTATTTGTATACCTTGCGATGTCAATTACCAAATATACAAATATTTTATTCATTTTGCGTATGTTAACCACAATTCGAAATTTTAGGGGACTGAAATTAAAAAAATCAGAATTTTATATATTTTGTTATAATCTTTAGAGTATAGCTAAATGCATTGCAAATGTTAATTACCGTAACCGTACGTATATCTCGAATTAGTTCGAACGCGTGAACTATTGTTCCAACATAGCCTTTAAAATTTAGTCCCCCCCCTCCGGGGTGAAGTGTAAATAGTAAATTGCATATAAATTTCATTTCCGGGGCCTTTTCATGAAACAACGATAGTTCATCCGTGGGGCCATTGGGGGATGAACTATATTAATGAACTAATTCGGGATATACGGAATTTACGGAAATCAGAAAGAGATGAGCCGTGAGGTGTCCAAAAATGATCTATAATATCACAGTCGAAACCACGAATAGTTATTTGTTAACGTTTTCTATTTTATATGTATGCATGCCCTGTTCTATTATTTATTTTGAGCTGGGTAAAATTGATTTGTTAGCTAAATATATTTTCATTTTATTTCTATTATTTATAAAAAAATATCTATGATTTTATTTTAACATATAATCCAATTTTAACGTTTCGTATAAAATAACTATTAAACCATCATGTTACCATACATTTTAAATAGCATTAAATTAACAAATTAACAGTGGCTAAACTAAAACAAGTGCAATCTCTGGTTTCGATGATTCATCAATCATAATAATTATTATAGACTACTTACCGATTAACTTCACTATCTTGTCCTTCTGACATTCTTTAACAAGATGTAATTTGGCTAATACTAATTAGTAAATTACTAACTGAACTGTACATGTACATGATTTTGACAGAGTACATTACATACAGTTCCATGAAATATAATTTTAAAAGTAGATTAAAAATTATTGTAACGTTATTTTAGACTTCATTGCTGAAATCTCATCATTTGTGTCAAACAAAATATTTCTGTAGGTTAGCTTAGCAATTTAACGATTTCATCTTCAATATCCTCCGCCATAACCTCCGCCATAACCTCCATAGGTGCTAGCTGTTTGATGATGATGTTTGGTATGTCCTGCTCCGTGCTCATTTAGCTATTTCAAAAATAAATATCAATTAACATTTCAAATTTTTAAAGTAAGAAATTCATTAACGTTTTTAGGAAACAATTTTGTAGATAAAAAAGTAGTTTCAAATATTTCTCGAAAAATATGTCGTTTTTAAAATTATATCAGAAAGTTTCAAACATTATGCACTAGAATAATTTAAAAATATCCAACTTACACCAAATTGGTAATGATGAGGAGATTGATGATGATTGACGTAAGCGTGACCACCGTAGTGTCTTCCATAACCGCCATGTCCCCCATGTCCTCCGCCATGTCCATATCCGCCGCCGTAACCGCCGCCGTGACCGTAGCCTCCAGCAGAAACAAACAATGCCAGGTTTGCAATAACCAACACCGTTGCGATTAAAAACTAAAATTATCGAAATATTAATTGTTACGAGACATTTTTTGATATTTTGTTTCATTTTCTCTGCATTGACATAAATTGATAAAGTATGTTCTAAATAAAATTATCGAATGCATGAAATTTGTGAGAAGGCGATGTTGAAAGAGACCTTACCAATTTATACATGATGATTTGGAAATTTGTTGAAGCTACGATAGTTTAGGAGGTGACTGTCACTGACGGATAGCTTTGACTCAAGTAAAATGTAACAGGCCGAAAGTGAGTTTATATAGGAGCTCGAGGAGCGGAACGGAACTACTCTCATTCTGTCATTTGTCGTCACCCAAAAGCATTGCATGCGTCCCTATCGGTCCCATTCAACCATAAAGGTTTTACTTCACCACACCTGCAAAAAATTTCGTCGTAGTCGTAAAGTAAACTCTTTTTAATGTTCACATGCTTAACTTAGCTAATGTATACAGCCAGAAGTATATTTTTGTTTTTACATAGAGAAAATATATTTCTGCTTCATACAAATGTTTTCATTATTCGAAACTAAAAAATTTCATTTTTCATGAAAACATAGCCGACTATTGTCATTTCGTAAGAGTCCCTGAATTTTCGCTACTTAAAACTGCGAAATCTCAAGAAAGTTCAAAATTGCAAGATATCTGATATCTTTGATTATCTTTGAGAAGACAATGATATTGAGATTTCAATGTGTTGTACACTTGTACATTTTTAGTACCTTTATCAGTCTCAATAATATGCGTTCAGAGTTTTTTTTATCTCCCTGTACGTGTACAATGGTCTGTGACGACAAACTTGAATGTTATCAAGGGATTTAGTACAGAAAATGATATTTAGTTCAGAATGCTCAGTATAGTTAGTTATATCATACACTTTTGCAACAGCAATTTTTTGGGGGTTGCTGTTGAAAATTGGACAAAATAAAATGGCTAATATTTTATTGTAATATTATATAGCAAGCTCGACCAATAAGTCTTTTCATGCAATACTTATCTAAACAAGTGCTAAGTAAAAACGGAAAGTGTTGTGTACCCGAGTGCACGAGATCATAAGATGAAAACTGAATTATTGGCAGTGACCAACTTTATTGACTATGTATGAAATGAGAAAAGACAAACTAATATGAGCATCCTATTATGATCTTAATCTTACAAACACTTTCGTCCGTTGTGCATTTTTTAATATCAATTTTCCTTTCGTATAGCTTTTATGGCTTACTATGAAAAAAGTAATTTTTCTGCAGATTTGCAAAAGCCGAATTCGTGCAAACAGTACGATCCGGTCTCCGTCTTTCACGACTTATTTATAGTCTCATTCTCATCTCAAGTTGCGGCGTATTTCCTGTTTTAAATGCAATTTAATTTAATATTTATGATGTTGATGTTACTTGACTTACTTGAGCGTACTTTTGTATTAATTACTAATCTACGTTTTTTACATTGCTACCGTTATACATGAAAAGATATATTATACTGTCTTATAATATATGTTAGCATAGCATTTCCTTTGAAGATATCTTCTACAAAAAAGATATCTTCTGAGATTCTTTAACACAGCAGTAACAGTTTTGTACGATCTTATATAATTTAATAGTCATAGCCATAGCTCACATCATAAATACCAAGTATCACATGAAATTCAAGAACGTATATATAGATGGGCAATAATATTTCACATACATGAATATAGTGCAACAATGGTCTACTCTACATAATGTCGTAGCACAAAAATGTTTTCAGTTTTTGTGATCTGTCTGTCTGTCTGTTTGCCACACGTATTTATAAGCCAGTGCAGTGTAGTATAGCTCTGTGTCTCAGGCTGTCACAGCAATTCACAGCATACATACGCTAACTAATTGCAAGTGAATGCCAAAAATCAATTTTTTGCGGAAAGAATTTTGCTCAAGATATTTACCACATCATATCAGTTACCAATACCTTTGTCTGTTGTTTTCTTTAAATAGGAAATTGTTCCCATATTTATTGTGTTGAAAAGTTATGTAGACCAGTAGACTGTTCCTCTATATGCACTACATTCATGCATCTATCGAAAACAAGTGTTGAGACTCTACGCGATCATTTCTAATACTTTGTATTTACTATAAAGAATAACTATTAGTACGCTATTAGATCGGTTGAACGTTTAATCAGCTTAGAAATGCAAAACTCCTTCCCACTACTGTAGTTTGACAGTTCTTTATAATTTAAATGCGTTTGCAATTTGCAATAGCATGTCCAATAACTAATCGGTTTTTCTGTGTTCCACACAGCCCACGTCCCACAACTACAAGTGTCTATTAAAGAACCAATATTCTTATAGGTAGATATGTTTTTTTTATATAGGTACTGGTACTAAATACGTGCCCTTTCTTTAGTTGCATAATTCCCATCTTAGCATTTAAGGATAACTACCAATGGGCATTGTGAGAATATTCAAACCAAAAGGTATTAGTAAAATACTTTTACAGGTTACAATTTTTCATCGAACGCTGCCAAACATTTTTGACGAAAGTCAAAGTTAAAGATTTCACGTTAACTTTGAAGTTGTCGGCAACTGCCTTCCGACTTTGGTCTTTGGGTGCCTTGAGTAATATAAAATCCCATTTTTGAGAATAGTAGCGTTCGGGGAAAAATTGTGATGTGTATGTGGGGTAAGAGCAAAAAAGCTAATACATTGGTTTGAGTACCCTCACAATCCCCATTGGTAGTCACCCTTACACAAAACTTAACTGGTGTACTTCACATCTCAGGTATATAACAAGAACTTCCATTTACAATGAACGTACCACACCACAGTCTGTCTGATAAATATGTATTATGTCTAATAAAAGCAAAATACCAAACACATTTTACTCAAATCCAGCCAGACTATAAGATTCAAAACTTATTTTAGCTGTGTACTGTACATGCATGCATATTATGATATTATACATACTAAAATAGTAATGATGTCCTTATAATATTTTGCACATGCATTATATGGTACTAGAATGGGAAAGGCCTAATATATTTGTCATGCAGAATGTCATGTAATAGTCAAGCAATAAAGATTATGATCGTAATCGTGTGTAATTTGTTTTTGTCAACAGATTTTCTTGTCGCGTGCCACTGCGTCGTACTACCGTATGCTAGTCGCAAATCCTTAAAATGGTTTAGTTTACGTGGATAATTGCCTTTATTTAGTTACATAACGGAACTTAAGACGTGAGAATGCATTTTTTCAATTCTGTCTGTGTGATACGCTTGATGCACATAAGGCTTTGTTTAAAGCTCCTGTTTTTAAGAAAAATTGCAGTTGCAGCACATGATTGCACATTGTGTAATACAAAAGCAACATTCTATCTACAGTAGCTTTCAATTACACTACCATAATGTCCATTTAAAAAGAATTCCTATATAATTCATGTAATATTATTTTTATCTAAGTATATTAACTGTATACAGGGTATTCAAATTAAAAGTATAGAGAGTGTTTGACCTTTGAATAACTTTTGAACGGGTACTCCGATTTTAATGAAATTTACATCAATGAAAAGAGGATGAAATTCTGTGTTAAAAAGTTAGATATAGCAATTGGGTAGTATCGAAAACTAGATCTTGCTCCTGTGAGCGTAGAAATGAAAAATGAGGTGAAAGTTAGACAAAGCCAAACGATTGCAAAGAAAATCAAGATTTTTGCGCTGACCTTAGGAGCAAGATGTAATTTTCAATACTAACCATAAAATATTACCATTTCTAACAGAATTTTATCCTCTTTCCATTGATGTAAACTTCATTAAAATCGGAGTACCCGTTCAAAAGTAATTAAAGGTCAAACACTCTCTAGTTTCAATTTGAATACCCTGTATATATACCTTGGGGCATTATTCCACTTTTAACACCAATAAGCACAATTACTTTATGTTAACCATGAATGAAAAAGGGATATCTGCCAATATATCCCCAAAACGAACGTTTTTTCATTTGCTACGACCTAGCTTCCGGAATTTTCGCGAGAAATAACGGAAGTAAGAAGATCAATTATAATATAATCGTTGCTATTTGTGACTTAGTTTTGGTAAATGTGTCTCGTGACACTCGTGAGAGAGAATTGAATATTGATATACGTGTGTAAAGTGAGGAAATGATTTTGTTGAACACAGAAGCAATGTAATCAGAATAGTAAGGCTATATTTATGATTTTTGTCAACGTAAATGACATAAGTATGTAAAGGTATCGTAAACATAAATATTTGAGGATGACATTAAATCGCATACGAATAACTCAATCACAATTGTAGGTATGCTCTAGGATCTTGAGAAAAATAGGTAATTACGAGAATACGAAATATCAAATGTCAAGCAAGTTTCATTGTTTAGAGCTTGAGAATTTACATTTATATAGGCTTGTTATGGGGCTATTCAACTAGTTACAATATTTATCTACCATTTATTATTATTACACAATAGAGGTGTCCTTCCTGAAGGTTTTAACCAGAGATACTAGCATTTAGTATTATTTTTTCGTCCTTCATTTCGTACGATATAGAATCTACGTTATATGAACGGGTATCTTAAATTATATGCAGGTAAAATATACTAATTAAATAACTACAATATAATAATAATAATATTGTTACATATTTAGGTAGGTACTATTCACAATTTCAAATTAAAATCAGTTTTTCTCTTCGTTGTAATAAAGAAATCCCACAATGGTACTATTATTAATTATTTCAAGTGACATGACAATGCTTCGCTGTACATATGCATATGCGGGGCAGAAATCAGTCAGTAAAGTTAAAAGGAAAACTTCGTTACGCCATGTAGATGAAGTTATTAATATCAGCTTCGTCCCTTTTCATGTACTTGTTCTCAATCAGCCATTCGATCTGCTCTTTAATCATCTTCTTGGAAGGCAAAAACATATTCTTTAAAATGTCAACCAGTTCAACTTGGAGCTGAGCATTGGAAATTCGTTTTCTCATCTTTAAAATCTTAATAATTGCTTCTTGTACTCTAAGGATACGTAATTGTACGATCCCTTCGTTATCTTCTTCTCGGGATCTTTCCGTTGAGAGCTGGAGTCTTCCTATTAAACTAATTTTTCCTCGTTTTTGTACTCGCCCATTTTTCCTGTTCAAATTACAATTACACGTTAGCAGTGTTTTAAACTTAGACTATTTATAATTAAAAGTATTTAATTCTTAAATAATTTTACACTTACACAACAGTAAATTCTTGATTCACCCAGAATAGTGTATTCTCCATGAAGTCCTTCGGGCTTTGAGCTTCTGGAGAGTACACAAGTAACTGACGTTTTACTTTAGGAAATGCAACTAGAGACTAAAAAAATAAATTATAATTATTTGACAATTATCCTGTATCATTAAAAATTAATGTTTACATAATTATAATAATAAACAAAAATAAATAAGCAATGCGTACCCATAATGTTTTTCTAAGCTCTGGATCGGGCAGTTCGGAAGCTAGTCTTAAATTCTCGTACGAGATTTTGTCTTTCGGCCTTTGATTCCATGCGAAGAGAACAGCCATTTGAAACGTGGTTACATCTAAATCGAATTTTCCTACTGCATTCGAAAATGTTATCTGAAATTAAATAATAACCCCAATTAACACATTAAATTAATGACTCTAATGTAAATAAAGTATTAAATAAATGAATAACTCACTGTCCCATTAGCCATATGGTGATACCACTGTAACTTCCGTCCATTATGCTTTTTTCTGTAAAAGTCTTCCACCTCTGGAATGTAATCTTCAAGTTCCAAAGGTAGAGAAACGGTTACTCTCTCACTCCCGCGCGCCCAAGCTCCGGCATTTAATATCTTTATGTTAATAGAATCTGGAAATCGATAACGAATAAATAATTTTAGTTCCTGAAAACGATTTATATATCATTTCCGCACGGTGTATGGCGTAAATTTTTTAATTACGACGAAAAGATTCTTTACCTGCTATAGGACCTTTAGTAGTTCGATATTGTTCTTTGAACTGCACATTGAGATCTTCAGACACTTTAATATCCTGGAACATACGTGCTAATTTATTTACATAATCTGCAGGCATACCAACCTCCCTTAACCATTCTACCATATTCTCTTCCTTTTCTGAATCAGCAGAAGCATCCAAAATCAGACGTCGAGTCAAGTGGGCTTTATGATATCTCATAAATACATCCTTGTTCTGCACATACTTTAAGACTAGAAGCTAAAAAATAAATCCTCGTTATATAAAATTTATTCCAAATTTATTTCAAAGACGAGCTTATGATTTATCTTTGTACTTACAACATCTTTGAGCCTACTTTCAATTTCATCAGACGTTAGTCTTTTACTAAGAGGAGTTTTTCTAAGAAGCAGATCACAATAGTTAGCTAACAGCTCAGGGCATCGAGACTCTGGTTGAGTTTTAACCGATGGGCCCTGAAAACAAAATAATGAACATCATTACAACTGTGTTACTAATATTACAGCTTTAACGGATAATACTTTTGCTTAAAAACGCATATCAGAATAAAAGATAAATAATAGAATAATTGTTCAGGTAGGATTATTGTACCTGTTTATTAGTGGGCAACTCAAGTCGAAAGACAGACGTGTCATTTACAACTAATTTGTAAGCTTTGTCACGTGAAGTGAGGAATCTAGGATCATCTACAAATGCTTTGGCTACTAAGTCACTAAATCTACGAAAGAGTTCTAGTAATCGTTCTACATATTTCTCCGAATCTTGAGTTATTATTTCAGCGACTTGCTTCATGTCATCTAGTCCAGCCGATATGATATGATCCTCCAGATCTTTGAGCATAGAGTTAATTCCATCAGGTACACGATCCATCAGTTTGTACATTAACTGTAACTCTGAAAATACAACAAAATAATTCGTCATGTAACGTATGTAAAATAATAAATCGTAAATGTCATGTAAAATAACTTTTGCAATCTATTACTTTCTGTTTGGTCAGCTTTTATCATTTCCGGACACTCGGTAAGTATTTGATCCTTAAATGCTGTCACTAAAACGGTGACACAACAGTCCATTAACTAGTAAAGAAAAAAAACAGTAAATATATCATAAATGTCATAATTATTTTAACACTGCAGAATCATGAAAAATAATTAAAACGAAACTCACTGATTGAATGGAACCACTAGTAGGCTCTAAATATTTTTTCGCCCGTAAGTCTTCCTCGCGTAATTTACTGAATGCATACTTCATATAGTTCTGAACTCCATTTTCTTGTAAATACTGCATAGCTTTTACCTGATAAAAAGCTTCCGTAGCTTCTATATACGCTTTTTCAAAGTTTTCTCTGTAGATCTTCAGTTTATCATCAGGATCTGAGCTCAGATTTACTAAAAAAATACATGGAAATCATTAAATCATATAATTGCTCTCCTCATGCTCATGATAATAGCATTGAAAGTCTGAGAATTTTTTTTACATCGAAAGGTTTGACATTGGGCATTAGTATTAATTTATGCATTAAAGTGAAAGACAGCAATAATTTACCATAAGATTCTCTGACACCTATAACGAGTAAGGAATCGAATGCCTCGCCGTTTCTTTCCGCTCGTACTAGCTTCATCGCCGACGATTGTAATCGATTTTTTATATTCATGAATATTTGATTATTCCAGCTGTCTAACATCAACTATAAGATAAAATCAAAACAAATTGTAAAACAAAAGTCATAGAAGACAAACTATTGATGATATGAAAATGATTGACGGTAAATGAACCACCAATATGATTATGATTTGTAAAATTATTACAATTCTGTATTTTAAAATTTTAGAATGTAAAATGTACACATATTATGTTGCGTAATATTATACAACAAAAACAAATTATACCTTTCGGACATCGCTGTCGTCATTTTTATGTTTCTTTGGCACAGAATTATTCGTCGAAATCGTATTTAGTGAAATTTCAACTTGTGCAAATGGTTTCGGAAGATAGCTGCATTGTTCGAAGAATTTCCTCCACTCGCTTATATAGGCTTTAAGTAATGCTTGGTCTTCTGAATGAGCTAACACTCTCTGTTCATCAAAAACGACAATTATTTCAACATATCCAATATGAAGACGCTGCATATTGATTGCAAAACATTTCGGTCGCACGCAATCAAAATTATTTAGTTTCTGGCTTCATTTAATTAAATTTTATTGTCATTGATTTTTTAAACTATACTGCTGAACCAGACTAATTATAAAGATATAAAATAAACTTACAAGTTGGGCTTGTCCAATGAAATCAGCGATATTTTCCTGTAATGCTCTATATATTTTCCCAGCTGCTTTTTCATCCCAAAGACAGACTTGATGGACTGAATAAAACAGATCATGCCACTCGCTTCGATTAACTGGCTCCTGTCGAAGCAATTTCACAATGGACGGTTGCATTTTGGGCCATTGTTCTTCGAAACTTATCTGAGGTTTTTCCACTGGCCCCTGAAAAAGAAAGTAGAGCATTATAATAAAAGTTGAAAGTCAAAAGTGTTGCCTTATTCTACAAGCCATTTAAATGCAATCACAGACTTGCAATTTTAAAT
>JABASI010003831.1:0-15459 GCA_019776505.1 Tomocerus nigrus
GTGCAATGAAAGAACAAAGTGCACGTAGGATCCTACTTATAGAAGGGGTATACAAATTACATGAATTAATTGAAAGATAAAAGCATAAAGTTCAATTTAAGGCTTCACATAAGCCACCATGAGACCCTTATTAATTTATCATCTCCTTTCTGTGGAATTCCGATGGAGAGAGAGTAGTGGAGGTGAAGTGAAATTAATTCTGCTCTAAATAATAATAATAATATATAGTTGAATGCTGGGAGTTGAACCGGGTTCAAACTAAGTCCATTCCATCATCATGCATATTATGAGTGTAGCAGATAGTAAAAAGAGTCAAATGAGTCAAAAAGGTGGAAGAAACGGAATTAGTGTGCATTAGCTTAGGAGTCAAACATTATTCCATGCAATATGCACACAGAAAACATAAAGTGAGCTCAGTGAGTTCAGAATTCTCATCATCATTTTCTGTGAAGTTTAGCATCCGCAGTTATTTCCCAGTACAATGTACGAAAGTACTGAGACGAACTACCCATTCACATCATATGTATAATAATGCTCTGTTTGTCTATGCTTACATTTTATGTTCACCACTGACAAAGGCTCATGCTCACGGTTATGTTATCGTTATCTGTATTTGCATAGTCAGAGCACAAATAAAATTTGCATCTCACCTCTCCTCTATTGCACTTTAATTTACTTGCGTCAATAGTACGGCACGACACGGCACTGTCCATACCTACTGATTATAAAAACATAATGCACTCACAGAACAACCATCCTGTTCTAATGCTTTCAATCCTATTTATCATATCCTGAATTGAAGGATCATTGAGTCCAAATTAAAATTTTCATACTCTTATCTTTGAGAATTGTGCAGAATCCATCTTTCAATGTTGTTATTGCAATACGCTATACAGGAATACTATTAGGAAGATATGACCTTTGAGTATTTAATTCAGCTTGACTTTGAAAAAGCGTGTGTGTGTCTTAAGGTTCTGGGTTTAAATGTTTAAAGGTGGTAATATAATTACTAGTGTGGGCAGTAAAATATCTACAGCCATCTATTACATAAATAGAAATGCATAGGCGTATGCTTAAGTGAACGCGTTGAGTTGAAAGGGTTTAAAGACATTGCCGTAGTTAAGCAGACATTGAAAACAAGGATTTATCTCCTTCAACAGATTACACAGCCCAACAGAGTTGTAAAACTCTCAGGTCAATGTCTACAGATCAAACCAGATGATTTGATAAAAGGTCCAGTTCAATTCTTCACCACCTAATTAGTCACTACACAAAAAATACTCCATTCTCACAGCCTAAATTATTTATTGAATGTCACTCAGCGCTAATTGTTCCAGTTTTATTTGGTTAGAGCCGAGAAAGACATTTTTTCCTATTGCCTACATAACATACCATTTAGTCAACACCAAAATCCTGACATTGCTCTTCATTTACTTAAACTGTACACAGGAATTTCTGTTTTTTCCTTATTCTTCCTTAAACACGTAATTTTTACTTTGCAAAACAATAAAATATTACGGGGGCAGCAGCAGCGGTTTACTACTTTATAGGCATATGCGACAATTTAACAAGTTTAAGAGCATAATTATATTATGCATGATACATCATTCACTATTTACATACTTTTATGCAACAACTCATATTCTAATACGAACATACTAGGTTTGTGTTGTTTTAAAAGGTTTTATTTATTACCAAACATATTGTATACATATTAAACTACATTATGTATGTAGAAGGTTATTTATTACGTATAACTTAAACCTAATAAGAAAAGAAATGCAAATATGCTTATAATATGATGGCAATAATGATCTCATAAGACGAGAGTTTAGTGCACGCTCTCTTTTGAATATTTAAATGTCTCTGCGCGTGTGTAGGAGTAGCTTAGTTGAGTCAAACATTGCATTACATATTATTATGCATCTTCTCAAACGAGTCTAGTCAAACTAAACCCACATCACTCCAGTCGGCTAATAAACTCTCTATCTCAGTTGCAGGTCTTTGGCTTCACGTTTTTCATTCGACATTGCCATCGGTTACATTTGCATGATGAAACATTGTGCACACTACTGTCTGTCATACAGTAGGACCAAATTATATTTTTATTTTACTTGCACCTAATTTTGCAAACACGAACAAAATGCTACTTTGAAGTTATGTACCTACATCGACTGTTGCTTACATTGAAATAAATATTTATTTAAGAAATAATATTATAAATTGCCTATTATATAATATAATTAATGTTGGTTAAAGATTTGACATCTATTTATTATTTTACTGTAGATCACACAACGAGATTAAAATGTCTGAAAGAAAAGGAATAATATACTATTTTGTTATGAATTATAAATTGCCTAATATATAATATAATTAATGTTGGTTAAAGATTTGACATCTATTTATTATTTTACTGTAGATCACACAACGAGATTAAAATGTCTGAAAGAAAAGGAATAATATACTATTTTGTTATGTAATGTAATGCCACAATGAAATGTTTCTGTTATGTTGGGAATCTATCGACAGAGGAGAAAAGGAAGATACGACGAAGTAATTTAATTAGCTCATCGGAATGGCTATAAGGGGAAGCTAGGTGATAGAGAGACTCTTATTGATACTAT
Organism: Tomocerus nigrus; assembly: GCA_019776505.1. NCBI lineage: Eukaryota > Metazoa > Arthropoda > Collembola > Entomobryomorpha > Tomoceridae > Tomocerus > Tomocerus nigrus. The sequence goes on from JABASI010003831.1 coordinate 2,628, forward strand.
TCAAGTTGCATATCCTATTATTAAGGCTGTAAGTTCTCCATGGACATCAACTCTGTTCTCGCTCTATTTTAACAAAATATTTACATGATCCGTGGGAGTTTATTTGAATTCCGATGAAATATGTATATTTTGAAAACATGTGTGAAGTGGAATGCATTACATTGAATTATGACGTAAGCTCAGGACTTGTGATTCTATTTTCTAGATATCGTCAAAAGTTATTTTCCTATACAGATGCACTCTAGCAAGTAATGATAAATATCAAAAGGGATGCATACGGTAGGTACGTTATTTACAAAATGCCTGTGTACAGATATAATATTACCGAGTGTGTCTGCTGAGAGCATGTAATGTTATACATTTGACCGAAATTCATTAAATATTTGCGGTCTGAAGAAACTTGATAATGTTTGATTGTACGTTCCTTTTTTCTGTAGCAGATGTATTGGATCATCTCATTTTTTATATGAATAGACAGAAGGTCATTTATGCTTCCAATTATATACTTTATACCAATTGTTTACGTGTTGTTGTTTTTGATAGATTTGTGTTTAAGCACACCCTTTGTAGATGAACAAAGCAAAGAAAGAACTTCTACGCAGTATTTCTACTCAGAGTTCTATTCTAGTCTTTAATAATGGCTTTACTAGCATTTTCGAACTAAATTGGCAATAAATTGGACAAACCAATAATTATTATAGTCCTAGGTTATTGCGGGCTATGCGCTTATTTGCATTTCTAAAAATAAGCTATACGTACTTACTCGATGGCACGTTTTATCTAGTATGCCATAATGGCTTGGCATATCTATTCCTAACAATATATTTATTATGCCACATAGGACGATTTGGAGCGTTTGAACAGTGTTGTTTGGTTATAAACCTTTCTTGACGATACTAAAGTATTTTGTTTCTTTGTTTCTTATATTTTTGGTTGTTACATCAAAGTTTTCAGAGATACCAATGTCAGCATTTAAAGCAATCAGGTGTTCATCAATCCCCTTTTTTCTAACTTCTTATGTTACTGACATCATTATTTACATCATTATAATGTGTAGGTAACAAAGTATCGTCATAATCGTCAACGTGTTCTACCGTTGCGTTGCTTGTTTGTGCACAATTATTTTTAATATGCCTCCATATCGTATATCGTATGGTTCAAAGTACAACGTGATCTGAAAAACATTTATTTTTGCCCTCACAGTAATCCTATTATTATGTATGCATGCACATGTAATGATATAAATTACACGTAAATTGTAAACAGGAACTTCCATTGAAGTGCCTGACGGTTGTTATATCTATAACCACTTATATACTTATAACATTGTTCAATGCAATTTATATTGAAACCATCTCATACACTTAATGTCATAATACCTTAAATACACATAAACTAGGTATTCGCAATGCATAAATATTGGATTGTCAGCAAAGCACAAGCAGGTACCTAAATATTTGTTCAATTAATGGTTTGGTCCTTTTCTGGCTAAAACTAACTTGGAGAATAAATGTTATCATGTGATGTTATATGTTATTATAATATCGCACGTTTATAAACGACTTCTTTTGAAATGTAATGCAATTATGAATAGTTGATGCCACCTCTAACTATTTACACGAGGTGACCATAAAACATCTTCTGCAGATCCCTTTTAATCTGCCATTTCGCTAATGGTGTGAATAGCTCTTCATTAATGATGAACTAGTAATTCCAAGAAGGTTGTATGAGCCATAATAAAAGTAACGCACACAAGTAAAACTATAATAGTGACCTGGAATGAAGCATTGTATGTTGGTCAATCTGATGTGGTGGGAGCGGCTGTCGCCCTTTGCCTATAATTGAAAATCATGTCTTTACTACTTATGGTTAGTTACCTAACTCGAATTAATTCATGAGTTTTGTAGGAAGATTGCTATCTGGTGGTAATGGTGTAGAATGAAGATATTACAGCAGGTAGTAATTGTCAAATTCTATTCTTTGAATCGATTTTTGTGAAAAATTACAGTCTATGTGTAAAGGGATGGAAAATGTATGTTTTAGAAATGACTGGGAGCTAGGCATGCAGATGGGATGAAAATAATTTTGTAAAGGAAAATTGATATGCCAGACTTCGTGGCTTCGGCTTCCATGTACTTACATGCCTAATTGAAAATTCCATGATGCTCTTAAGCACTGTGTAAGTATAAAGTACAGTTGAGCATTAGTAATGCAAAGGAATGAGAGTATAATAGCTGTAATGAATTATAGTCTTTTAAAAACGTGAATATTTTATAATGAGATTTCCTTTTGACTCTTTCGATTCCTGCTTGTCTTATCGTCGGGATAATAATACCTACACATTTTAAATTATGTAATGTAATCACATTTTTATTGAACACATAATTTATGAAAATAACACTATAGGCTATCTACAGAATGATTGTACGCAAGTCGAACTGTAATTTAGATGATATAACGTTCTAGTAAATTGCTAACTTTGTATGTAAGTAGGTAGTAAAAATACTTTCTTCTTCTTAGTTTGGTAGTAATCGCTGCGCATCTTTAAAAGACAGTGAAGTAATAGATAAGTGGACAAATCCCTTGGGATTTAGTGCTAGGATTACGATTAGATTAAAGTCTGGAGTGTATGCAATATGCATAAGATAGAATTCCGATGAAAAAGGCAAGAAAGTTGAAAAAGCATTAATATATGACTGATTTTGATAGAGCAGATGATCACTTGAGGGATTTAATTCACGAAGTGTATAAATTGTAAGGAAATCCCGAATTCCCTAATACTCGCTGATGCGCGTTCCGATCCAATGAAAAGATAAAGAGGAAATTACTCTTTGGCATGCTGTTCTCAGTTGACTTTAGTCTGGCCCGGCTCGAGGACACGACATGCATTTATGCGAGAAACGTGAGCTTCCCATCCTAACCTTCTCCTGCTGTGTCTAGAAGATATGGAAATCAAACACAGTACATATCACACTATAAAATCCAATATCTCCCTTGTTTTCCCTATATAAATATAAGTTCACATGTATATACACGTGATATAATAATCCTGTTCCTTCCATAGACTTCTACTATTATAGTTGATATTATGATGATGATAGTTGTATACAGGTTATTTTAGATAAGTAGGTACTTAAGTGCCTATCCCAAGTTGCTCATGTACACGAACCTCTAGATAGCTAGTCCTATGCAGTACAGTACATTAATTGCAATTGATGTCTAAAGCAAGTCTGGTGAATTTTATGTGTCAACATCCGCTCCATCAGCACTTTGCTTGGATTTATTCCTTGGGTCCGAGAGTTTTGTACAAGTCCAATATCTAAAGGTACTTGCAGATATTTTACCAAGCTCACTTCTACTAGAATTCTATCTGGATGCTCTATATATAAAGATGTACGTGGTACCTGTGTGTGTGTATAGTAGGAATATAGAGATGTGGTAGTTAGATAATGTGCATTGTAGTAGAAGAACTTGAACTGAGCTGAACTCCATAAAGTAAAACATAACACGACTCTCGCCCTATAAAACACACATGGCAAAATATTAACTTGCTCAGTCTCTGGCTTTGACTTGGACATGATGCTAAGTCTACTTGGTGCATACCCTTCCCTTGTCGCCCTATTCTCTCTCACTGACTCTCGCCTGTCTGGAAATAAAGATGATAAGTCCACAAAACTCAACTCTATTCCATAATATTCCATTCTGGTTGGCATTCCAATTCCAATGCAAAATCTAATGGTGAAATATAACAACTGGTGCATAGTTGCATTCACTATAGACACAGACAGACCACTATACAGATATATAGCTAGACATAACTACTGCATAGAATTCCAATTTTACACTCAGCAGGGGACAGAACAGACAAAGTAATAGCAAATACAATTTCGGCTTAGAATGTGAGTGAGAAACTAGGAGAGAGACTTTATATAGTAAAATGCTAGCTCTACATAAAACTGATAGAAATTGGTCGAGTTTGGTTTGGAGTAGAGAGAGATTCCCTCCTTTTCTCTCTCACATCTTCAACATGTTCAAGAGGTTTTCAAGAAATCCACCCAATTTTGTATTCTATTGGACAAGTTGAATAAGTGCGAAGAAATTGAGACAAATCGCTGCCATTTTTCAGTCACGATTACACCAGAACAGACAACCTGGCTATGACACTGCTCCATATATAGGTAGCCACTTATTTCATTGTCACTATAGTACAGCCAGTAGTTAGTCCCTTCTATAAACTTTCAGGCTCAATTGCCATGTCTTCCTAGCTACTTAATAAAATATAATGTAGAGACAAGGACAAGAGACTAGCTGACCCTCAATCAATAAAATATAAAGCTGCAAACACTTTAGTTTGCTTTCTGCTCCATAGATTCTCTAAACTAAATTCATCTATTCTCTAATGCAAACTTTATCGGGAATCTAGCCATGCAGCCTTTATAAAGGCTATAGACACTATTCATTCAAACCGAAAAATAAATTCCGAGGATATCCCTGTATCGACTTTTTTATATGACACGTTTTATCTACATACGAGAGCAAGGTCCATTACATTATTGAAGGAAAGAGGGAAGAAACGGGAGAAAAGAATAAAAATTTAAAGGAAAAAGAAGGTCATTTCAGTATCTAGCGATATTAGAGTGAGGACTGTTGCAGATGTAAGATAATTTAATGTTCTAGAAGAAATTTTTGGGAAAATTGTCACCGAGAGCGGGTCCTAGGGAAGCAATTTCAGGTAGCTGCATTTAATTCTGAAGGAAAAGAAAAGGGAGTTGGTTGTAGTAAAAATACATGAGAACACCTTTGTAATCGAATAGTCTGTCCTGGGGCTATAGACACAATAAGGAGTAGTCTAAGGCTAAGTTAGTAAACTGAAATATTTGTGTGGTAGACAAATTGTTAAAACAGAAGAAAAATGTTCAGCATTAGATTCTAGAAATAGGAAAGTGAAATAAAATAAAAGTTGGCGTGAGTTATAAAGAGAGAGAGAGGCTGTAGAAGTGCAACGTTTTAGGTAGGCCGAGACTGTAGCAGGCGATTAGTTGACTAGACTAAACTCTACTAAAACTATATCGCAATTATATTAGAATCGCATCGGCTTTCCTTCTCCCAACTGACTTTGTTTTCGGTTATTGGATGTAATATACCCGGGTCGCCGTGTGCACTGCGTGATGCTTGTACAAAATGCCTATACTCCCATGCAGGCTACATAACTGTACATATAACGTCTCTATATAAAATAAAAGTTAGAGAGGAGGGGTATAAACTAGACGTATTGTTAGTGATGCCTCACGGAGCTGCTCTTGTGACTATGTCTATGTAGCTGTACTTCGCACCGATGGCGTTTACACAGAAGAAATCCGAAATAGTCTCCCGTACGACCTTTTCTAACCTTCACATTGCAAATGCACTATGCAGACTTTGCAGATTCTCTAGTAAGTGAACGAAAGCTAAAACTCATGCCATGCCATGACTCGGCCTGCCGTTGCTTTTCGGCTTTTGCCTCCTCTCTCACTCTCTCCCTCTTCTTTCATTCTATCTACCAACACAAAGTTACTTTCCCATTCTCTGCCTATATTATGTACTAGGGCATTTATCTCCTATAAATTGCAGCTATATCTATGTCTACTCAACTACTACATTCTCATGTAGCTCTACTATAAGGAATTTACTGTACGCAACTCCGAAAAATCAAGTCAACTCCGAATTCCACTTACTATTCAAATCTAAATACAAAATGCTCATGTCTGCTATGCTCCAACTGATTAAATCATATGCATGTAGTAGGCCACAAGTAGCATGAGGCTATCCATCCATGTATTCAATTTGTGCTAAGCGTCTTTAAATTAAGACACTTTGTTATCGAAATGAAACAGTACATTTGACATTTCAATTTTCTCGTATACTTTCTAATATCTATTCGTAATTTAATTATAGGGATTTATCAATATAACAGCCAATTGAACTATAATCGAGGTTAAAATAAATGTTAAATGTTACGACTGAAGTAGATTAGCCGTACATTTAGCATTGCAATTTTCTCGTATATTTTCTCATATCTATTCGTAATTTAATTATAGGGATTTAACAATGTAACAGCCAATTGAACTGTAATCGAGGTTAAAATAAATGTTAACTATTACGAATGAAGTAGATTAATTCGCATCCATGAGGTTAAATTGTTAACTAACATTAAATATGTCTCATTTGTCCATAAACCTTGTACATTCTAATCCAACTTGCAAGAAGCCTGAATCGACTTCTGGCCTACAACATATAATATTTGCATTAGAGCCTTTGATTATTCGCCAAGTATACGCTTTGCATGAGAATTAGGTATACTGATGTAAATTAATACATCAACCCAACGTACTCTGGCTCTTTTTATTCTAACAATTTACATAATGCAAAGCTACCTAAAAATAATGAACCTTGTAAAATACGTTGACGAATTCAGATGTTCGTACTTCTCCAGTGAAATTCTTTTGTACCTTTCATTACTATATACTCACGGTATACACAATTTCCCTCCGAAATTATCTAAATTGAAAGCAAGGTTCTATTGTGCATGCAATATTTATCCTGAAGCAGAAAATCATTTAGGCTCATTATTCTTTGTACCTACATAATTGTATACTTAGTTGACTCTATACTTTGTTCATTAATCCTTTAGACATGGGAGTTATATAATTTTCCGACTGTAAAATAGACATTATTAATAGTGCTCTTCCAGGAAAATGAAAACCGAAAACTTTCACTCAAATCATCCATCACTGTATGCTCAATGCATTTGCAAATGAGAGAAAAGCCAAAACTGAATTACATAAATGCTTTTAATTTCTTAAGTAGCTTTGATGACAATCATATTGTAGGAAGAATGGTAACTTATAGCATAAGAGCAGTCTACTTGCAATAATGTAGTTTAAAGGGGTTCAAAGTTGGACTTATAAATTATTGTAAATGCACTTACTTAGCCACGCATTCTGAATTTATAGTAAATATTTTGTGTGAAAGTAATAATTTATTTGCAAGCTTAGTTTGCATATTACACTATACACATGCTAGCAGTTATTTTGCATATATGCCCAGCTCAGCCGAAGTGAATTTGCATTATTTGGTTTGGCGAAAGCAAAATCCTTCCCGGGATCAACAACACAGAGCGACTAGGACAAAGCAAAGCAGAGAGGAGCAAAAAGGAAAGCTGGGAAACAAAAAGCCGAACAGTAAGCTATTTAGCTCCCTAAATCCATCCAGTGACATTGGATTTGCACGGTTTTACGAGGACTAGCCGAGAGACTAATAAATGTACACTCTTCGTTGACTTTTTGCCATGCTCACCCAAGCTGCATGAATTCGAGAATACAAGACGTGTGTGTATGCTACAGTTTATTGAGGTACACGAACCAAATGCTTAAATTAAATACGTCAGGATTACTTCACATTGACCGCGACCTTCCTTTCCCTCAAATGTACCATTGCCAATAATTCTACAACTCTCGCGGCCATTATGTGTAACTTTGCACTTTGCGTACACGATCAAGGAATACACTTACATTCGTTCTAAGCTTTTTATTTGCCGTAAAGACTTTCATTGCTTTCAAACGCTTTTTCCTGCGGTAAAAACAACTATAACTTAAATTGACTATGGTATTATCAAGCTGCGTCGGTTCATAATGCAAGCAGTTTTCGATTTTTGATTATCTACTTGGTATTGATAAGTCGAATTTATCATGATTTAATATTTTTGATGCTTGGCTTCGTTATGATCATATTAATTCCATTGATTTAATTCTTTGCATTTAATTCATGTTTACATAATTATCTTATTTACACTTACACAAATAAATAATCAAAATACACAGAAAAGTAGATTGCACAACAAATCGCAATCATAAGAACTGCTGTTCATCTCCACGCATTTTCATTTTCCAGTGGAAATTTTTTAATCCTGGCTATTTTAATGCAGATACTAGTACACAGAACAACTCCATAAAATTATCATAATGCTGTACTAGCAATCTTTGAAAAGTTTGTTTTTACTATTACGTGATGGAAAAGTTGTTCCTTGAAACATTTTAAATGGGATTTGATTATTCTACTCGGAGAAATATTATCCAAAATGTTGAAAAAGTTAACCTTCCTAGTAAAATATAAGCATTTCACCTAGCTGCTAACGGAAATACGCAGTTATGAATTTTCAGTCGGATTATTTTCTGCTAATGCAAAACAGTTGGACAAGGGCTTCTTAATTAACACAATTACGATTTGTTAAGCTCTGTAAAACACTATAAGTAAACTCAAATAATCCTATGCTTCAACTGGGTAATTTCTGGGTGCATTTAATCTAGATTATAATTTAGCTACCTTAAATAGAAGCTCAGGAAATGATTAGATTCTTGAAAGAAATTAATTTTCTATTGTTGGAAAATGAGCGATGATGTGATATTGCTCTCGAAAGGTTTTATTATGTTTTCCAAGAAATCCTTTGGTACACTGACGTTGGATTAGTTCGGGGAAATGTGCAGCATAGCTCTTTAGTGCTAATAATAAAAGTACCTACCTAATTATACACATTACACAACCGGGATTGAAATTGAAACTTCTGAAATTGCACAACATGCACTAGTCATCTTTTCAAGAAGTTAAACATCGTATTTTATTTGCATACAGAGATTGTGTTAATTCTCCGAATTTATTTGCACACTTTACCAAGCCAAGCTTCACATTTGAAGTTGAATGTTTAGTTTCAGGTTGTAAAAGCCAAAGTAATTGTATGGGTTATAAAATAAGAATGAAGCAAGTTCAAATATCGGGCTTTAAGTGTACTTATCGCTGTCAAATAAAGAAATAGCAATGTAACTTAAGCCAAGTTAAACTTTTGTTGATCTCCGAAGACTATTTTCCAAGAAAGAAAGCGCAGTACATGAAATCAGTTGTTGGTCCAGTCTTTTCATTGGAAACACCTTATAATCTCCAAAATAGCTTCAGAGCTGTTGCCTTCTTTCTTTTTCTTCCTATGGAGGCAACACAGTACGCAATCGATTCACACTCTGTCAAGTCTACACAAAGGAAAAGGGAAGAAAATAATTCCGTCCTTCAGATTCACCCCTGAATTTTTTTATCGATTCTTCACGTGAGGTACATACCACTGGTACAATGTATACTTAGGATCAATAGTACATTTTATCTTTTCGTCTCTTTTGCAATTTCACTTCGTTGTCAATTTGCAGCGGTAGAAAACCAAAATGCTTAAAACAGATGAAGGTCAATCAAGAATGGCGAACACAGAAAATTTTATTTGCAGATTAAAATGTACCTATCTTCCTAATCATGAGCATATTTAAACTTATTATAATAAAAAATCCATTTAACTTACAAATCCAAGAATTCATTATAAGTGAAAATGGGGAAAGTTACAATTCAAATGTGAATTGAGTTGCATCATATCTTGAATGAGATTAAATGATCTATAATGAAATGGCCCTTTCTATCAATAAGTGCATAAATCCACGTAAGCTGGGAATAAATGCAGAATACACGAATCTGACAGATGGAAGGAAGAAGATTGATAGTAAACTAATTGTAGTGGTTGTGGTTTAAAGTGTCACTGATGGGAAAGAGAATGGAAGAACAATTGGGGAGAGATGAGGAAATTATATGAAATCATCCACTCTATTTAACGAAGGTAAAGCACATCGAACCCTATCCGGATATTTTCGGCGGAATGTAATAGTAGTGAAGGGAAGTAAGGCAAACGAGGTGGATGATTTCCCAGAAAAGAAAAGAGGATTTGTGTAGAATTGACTTGTTCGTCTCTGGGAAGAGAGAAGGTGACATGACGTGACATGACTTGACTTAACCTGACTTCAAATCAACGAGCACTGATTCTTATACGAAGGGGAAAGAAAGGTAAGGCACGAAATCAAACCAAGAATTTTCCTTACATTCTATAGAAAGTGCTGTGGCAGAGACGACGTAGGAAAGTCTGAATGGAAACACGGAAAATCTAAAGAAAATACTCCTGCCTGCCTCCAATGAAAGAGTTTTGTCTCCTATTTAAAGTACTATACACATAGGAGATATATGTATAAGCCTATTTCCTTCATATTATATTTACTACAAAGAATAGTATAAAGTATGATTATGGGTTCCTATATACATTGCTATTAGTTTGCTGAGACTATATTGATTCTTATTGAGAAGAAAGTGAAGAGTAAGAGGAGAAGAGAGGAGAGGGAAAGTGATTGAAGAGACTTGAAGAAGCAAAAAGATTAGAAAATCTTTCAGCTGCCGCTTCTCGTCAAAATCCAAGTCAAAAGCAACTCTCTTCTACTTATTCTACATACATCCATTCCCAAAGTACATAAGTACAAGTCAAGTGGATTCACTCACACTTGGCAATTTTGAGCAGCCAGTTCATTTCCTTGTCACTGTCACTTACTAATAGAAACCTTCTTCACTTATTGTTAGCTAATATCCTCCATATCCATATATCTTCTACCTAGAACACATAAATAATGACGTTAGAGCAGAGAACTACCGTACGCGTAGGTGAGTTACAAACATTTACAGTCGTCCTATAATTAACAATCTTGGTTCGTAATGCACTACATGCACAAAACGAATTCAATTGACTTTTTCTTAGAAATAAATGTCGGCTCCTGCTTCTGGAAACTTGCATCAAGCAACATGCAACTTTTTCCTACGATTGCTAAATATTATCATGTCACCCAATCATTTTATTATTAACTATTCTTTCACATGTTCTTCAAATGAGAGAAAACATTTTGGTTCCATCCAATCTGGCAAACACAACTTAATATTTTGTTTATTTGCCATGTAAGAAGGCCGATGATCTGCAGAAGCTATTCAAGCAAATATTAGGTTATTCTCTTTTCCGATTTTTTGGTGGGTAACTCTTTCATTTAACCATGCAGTACTATCCGCTTTTATCATTTGGAGAATGGGAAATAAATATAAAAATTATGTGTAATTTATTTTCGCATTTCTGATGCTGAGCAGAGCAGCAGGGTATTGTATTACACGCAAAGCACATACAAAATGTAATATAAAATGGAGACGAAAGGCTTGTTATGAAAACTGAGCATTTAATTAATTTCATGCAGGTAATGGAAAATTATGGAAGTCAGTGTTTCATAGTTTCATTTGCACTATTTATTAATAACGGAAAATCCCGTGTAGAACATATAACATTTATATCCCATATAGTGTGTTACGGGTACATGGCAATACTACGTAGGTATGTAAAGGGGCAGTACATATATGTATTCCCGCATATACCCCAATACTATAAACTTAGTTGCAAATATTGTTATTTCTTTCCAACTAGCAACTCTGTGTTGTTCTGAATAATTGAATAACAAAATGCAAAGCTTTTGCGTGGAGAGCCAGCATGAAGAGTTTGTGTAGCGGCAATATATTTATCTTGGCTTTAAGCAGTAGCATTTCATCGCATTAGTTTTTCATTCCGTACATATCTCATTAGTTTAGGAGTTTCGTATAATTTCCAGGCACCCCGTGCCCTGCCATGTGGTCTCTTTTGGAATGATGAATCTGGAGTGGACATTCAGAGGTTACTTTCCTTTTCCTACCTAACTACCAGTTTCCATGAAGTTAGAGCCGTCATAAGTTCTCTTTTGCAGTCATGGGCGGAAATAAAGGGAGATAGTAAAACCTCAAAGCAAACCCGGTCAGCTCGACAGGAGAAAACCACACCATGAACAACATGCACGTATTAGTCTGTATTCAAATAACAATTCCTCCTCCCAGTGCAATTCAAAAGCTACCTAACAGGATTATGCACAGGCTATAATAAAAGACAGCAAGGAACAAAGATCGCAATTTACCATTATAATGTCAATGAAATTGATGAAAAATGGAAACGACCAGACAGGAATAATTTATGAAGCTTTTTGACAGACACTAACATCCAGACTAGGCTAGACTAGTGCATTTTTGCTAGTTCAACTCAGTAGGGTGTAACTAATTTCTTAGACGCTATATTTATTAGGCTCATACCTTCCAACTCGAAACAATTATTGGATTATCTCATTTATCTGTACCAGGAAAACAACTGCATTAGGTAACTGGGGCATTGTCCGAAACACTTTTGTTGTTATTGTACGTCGACGTGTACCTCATGTTTTCATTGAGCTGAACATAATATTTACTCACCTAGATAGTAGCACCCTGTGTTTATTTTTATCTTTCGCTTTCCACAATTACTCAAGTAGTGCAGATTGTGTATAAAAGACATAGCATTATAACTCTATAACAGTAGTAAACTGTAACAGGTACTAGGTAGTCAATTTTTCCTACAGGAAAATGCAACTCGGTGAAGGCAACTGATATTTTCAAAAGAGTAGAAAATTATTTTAATGTGTCATGTAATAAGCAGATGAAATTGGCCCGCTGTGTCATAGCATTTGGTAAAACTTACAATAATGTGCTTAATTCTGCCACGCAACAGATCTCTTTACGTTAGCTAATATGCATTAATTTACTATTGCCTGCCAAAATGAAGTGCTATAATCATCATCTTAATCATTTGGTCATTTGTAGCAACAGTGTACATAAGTGTGTACAGTTGCTTTTAAATACATAAAGAAAATATGAAACTGGGCATGCATTGACAGACCCATTTGACGTAACCCGAGAAGAATTTAATCTTCTGGATAAAAGTGCAATATTTATGCAGAGACAACTGCACATTATTGGCAACAGGGTCATTGTACGGTGCATTTAGCAAAATTTCAGTATGTTCCTGTCTCATGCAAACTGAATTGAATGAAATCACAGATCCAGCCGTGGTCCT
>JABASI010003832.1:0-15451 GCA_019776505.1 Tomocerus nigrus
ACTTTGGGAATGTGATTTGAAAAGTTCCGCCTCATCCAAATACTCTAGGATGAATGCTCCAATGGTGTCCTTAATCTAAATGTTCAAAGAATACTGAAATCAAAAGTTTTATATATGCCGTAGTAGTTATGTAGTAAGGGTAGTAGCCTAGAAGGTTGAAGGTAGGTTCTCATAATCTTTTTGAAAATGTAAGAGTACCCAAACCAATGTATTGGCAAAAACCTTTCACAATTTACAATTTTTCACCGAACGCTACAGAACTTTATATTCTGACTCAAAATAATTATTTACTTTCGGGCTCCAGGTGCCTTAGGTAAAACAAAATCCGATTTTTGAGAAAAGTGCGCTGAAAAATTTTTGCCTGTAAACGGTTTCTGCAAATAAATTTGAGAACGTTAGGTTGAGACTGTGAGACCATGACGTTTGCGTCTACTGTTAATGACTACTAAATGACTTATGATTTGCAAAATGACCTATTACCTAAATTTTTTTATTTGTCGTGAAAATTATAAATTATACAATACAATTACTGTAGATGAAGAACTGTGCGTATCGTTATTTTGTCCAGCTAAAATTATGCAAATTGGCTATTGGTATGCGTTTGCATATAAAAAAGGCAATTGACAGAACACTTCATTTGTTTTGATAACAGGTGCAATGAGGGAAAGAGTCAAGTCTACAGATACACACGCCATTGCCACTATTTACAAGTGGGCACTCTATCAATAAGTAGCCAATGCAATGATAAGTATAAGGTGAAATTCGGTTGGACTCAGTGATAAAGACATGTTCATGCATACCGACGCCCCGAGTACTTTTATGTACATTTTGGAAAAATAAATTATCATTGTGAATTCATACACTATGGTCGTGTCACTCGTACTACTTATGTATTAAGGGGTGTAACTACCTATTTATGTATATTATTATGATTTTTGACAATGGCATCTGTTTTCATGTTCTTTTATGCAGGCAGCTCATAGTTAATATTTATCATTCAATTCAGACTACCGTCTACCCATCTGCCAGTCAGGTGTGAAATGGATAAGAAGTCAATCGAAAAATGATTTAAAGTTCATGCACTACACTTTTGTGCGTTTTAATATCACCTTGTCACACAATACGTTTTATCAGATAAAGTCCTGTAGAGACTCTTTCAATGGAATTCGTTATAGTCTGTTCAATTGCAGGTTCAATTGTGCTTTCAAGTTCGATAAAGTTACACTACACGAATGAAGCTACTGAATAGATATTCACCTGTTTCTCTTTTATAAATAACTACACATGTTCCAGAGGTACGAGGAAATGACAATTGACCATGTCAAAGCCACTTGTGCTCGTGCTTGTCTGAGAATTGCTAATATGTCAATTAATCCTCCCTTTATTGTTCTAATGTTAGAAAGTGTTCATGTCGTTACTGTGTGCCAATATTTTAGAAATCCGGAGATATTGAAAAAAGACAATTGGTTTGAATTAAATTACTAAAAATGATAGGTAATAGCCTACATTGGATATAAAAATATTAGTTAATGCTCGCAACTTTACTTAATAGTTCTCCTTGAATCCCGATTTGTTTTAACATTCATTCTACTGTGGATATCAACCTCAAGTTTTTCACTGAGGAGTACAAATATATATTTGTGCGCTACAACACAGTTATCGAGTTATCTGTAGTTATATAGCTAAATCTAAATTAAACTCAGTCAATTTATACAAGACCCAGAATATAGTAATTGCTATAGTAAGAAATTTCCATAATCCCGAATTAATGCAGTAGGTCGTGCTTTTATAGGATTTTTACATTTCTGACATGTTTTAATTTTTTTTAGATATTATAGACAAGGATATACCAGTGCTTAACAGTATCTGGATGAAGTAATCTCATTTCTCAAAACTCTTTTACGCACATGTCGTAAAATTCTACCTTAAAAACATGCCATGGAGAAATTACTTACCACCTTTGGGATTGTGGTCGGATGTAGCTGCTCGGATATCTTTATTTGTTATCTTTTTGTACGGAAAATAATTTTTAGATTGTAAAATCGTGAATGAATTGATTCTTAAAATGATTTTGTTTTATTTTTAGTATAACAGAATATACATCTCCATTCGTAAGAGAAATTCAACCAGAAGAATATTGGCTCTATAAATACCCTAGCCAAAAGGCATACGTTTCAACTGGTGCTCTTTATGTAAATGTTTTTCTACATTTTACGCTCAGATAAAATGTTCACTGTAATTCTTGCAGTCGGTCTTTAATTCTGTGCTAACGTTTATCGTTGTTTAAACAGGCAATTGTGATTGTATGTGATGCCGCTGTAATAATTCTATTTTACATCATTAATCGTAATGGTAAAGAAGCTTG
Source organism: Tomocerus nigrus (assembly GCA_019776505.1). NCBI lineage: Eukaryota > Metazoa > Arthropoda > Collembola > Entomobryomorpha > Tomoceridae > Tomocerus > Tomocerus nigrus. The sequence continues at coordinate 2,366 of JABASI010003832.1, forward strand.
GCAAGCTTTCATGGTTCCAACGCTTTCACATCCTCTTACTGGTGTCATAACGAATTTAATAAAAATTGCAGTCGGTATGTACAATAATCTAATTGATTTTTTATATTTCTAAAAGTATGTAATAGCTTGTTTTAAATTAATTTTTTTAATTCTTTCAGGGCGTCCAAGACCTGATTTTTTTGATAGGTGTTATCCTGGGAGCAAGACTTTTGATGCAACAGTGACATGTACTGGAGATTTTGATAAGGTGGAAGAAGGACGAAAGAGTTTTCCCAGTGGCCATGCTTCAGGTAAGGAATAACGTACACCTTTTAATATACAAACTCTATTTTTGCAATGGCAATCTGATTTTTGCAGTGGTAACTAGCATAGATTAAACCGTGGATTAAGTAATAATGTTATTTCGATGTTTAACAGTAAGCTTCTGTGCCATGGGCTTTATATCCATGTACTTGGCTGGAAAACTAGGGACATTTAATAGTCGTGGACGTGGGGAGAGTTGGAGATTCCTCACCATCATTACTCCATGGGTGGCTGCTCTTATGATATCCATCAGCCGAACATGCGACTACCATCATCATTGGCAAGGTAAAGTGTTAATAAAACTGTTCAATGAAAAAACGGAAATGGCAAATCAGAAAAGAACTTAATGCACTCGACCATTTATAATTATTCTTGTGATAATTCCCGTTTGCCCACTGACTTCCTCTCTGCGGTCTTCAGTTACTGATCTGGATCAAAACTAGCAAATGATTTTACTATTACATGAAAATCCTTTTTATGCACAATTTTTTATTATTGGCTTACAGATATAGCCGTGGGTGCTGCTTTGGGGACTGTTATAAGTATTATAGTATACCGACAGTACTATCCTAGTCTATTTGATAGTGCAAGTGATACGCCCTTATGCTTACTTGGAGAGTCGGATAATGGAGGTAGACCACTCGCTAGAGCAAATACTCAGGCTGGAACATCATCTACCACTTTAGTGAAAAATGTGTAAACGATAATTTTATGTGCTTAGAATGAATCTAAATTAAAACATTCTTATGTATAATTTTTATATCAAATGCGAGAACTTTTAATTGTATTTTCAGATTTGATTCTAACTGACATTCTTCCGTTACTGGCCAAAGTTTGAATCTACATTGTACAACGTCAGATATTGTGCGAAAGCAGATATTATAAAGTTTAGCTAGCCCAGCTAAAGTGAACGAAACAAATCAGAAATACGAAATTTGATATTACTTTTTTACGACAATCAAGGAAATAGAACCTTAAACATTCCATTGTATACAAAGGATATAACTTTTCCAATTTTCAGTTCATTTACGGGCCTCACTTTGTCTCTTTACGTATCTACTGTGAAAATAGCATCGAAAGCTCGAGAGTCTACCTGCTAATTTTCATTCGACTTGAAAATATCTTGGATTCATTTCTTATTCTACTATAATCCTTCTACCAAAGAAGAAAGCGCAGCGATGCAAAAACTGTTGCATTCAAAAAATGAGTGGTGCTAATTTAAATAAGTGTCTACATTTATGATGACTCTGAGCTGTGATCTCTTAGTAGCCTACAAAAGGGTCGACCGATATGTGTTTTTGTGAATTCCCTTTTCAGAAGCAATTCTTCATTTCAGTTCCCTTTTGGAATCTGCGTAGGTGCATTGGCTTAAGTTGAAAAATAAATAGTTATATGTGGATTTTCCATAGTGTATACGAATCTCAAATTCCGACTTTCACATCCGCAAAGTCAAGTTTCTCCAAAAAAGATTTGGCGACGCAATTGTGCTCTTTTCTATGGCTTCCATAAACTTCCAACGTTATGAGCAGACTACGACTACATAGAACCGAGACGAGATCAGAATCAAGTACCAAGTTGTGCCAGTACAAGTCCCTGTATGTCATTAGGGAAGCCAAGGCGGAAGAGCCTCTTCAAAGTCTCATAATAAATCCATAGTGTCAAATATGAATGTTTGTTTTTTGCCAGGGAGTGACTCCGAGTGCACCAGTTGTGTTTTTGTTGTGTGTTTTTTGTAGGCTACTACATTCACTACTTGTCAAAAATTATGTCTTACGTTAGAACGTGTCCATGGAAGAATTATAATATTATTATAACTTCAAATAATTGTGGATTTACCTACGAATACTTGACTCGATATTAAGCTAGATACGTATAACTACTAATCAATTAAATGAATACAATAATGAAACAAATAAAGGATATTTCTGGTATTCTCAAATGTCCATATTCAAAGGTTCATTTTCATAGATAAAAGCATTAGGTTATAGCTCATAGCACTTATAGAAAATAAACAATGGAAATTCCACTGGAAAATACAAACAGTATGTTTTACTCATAATAACGGTAACATGATCTAATATATTGCCTTAAAAGCCGTTTGATATTCCATGCGTTCAAAGCAATTTAACTGATTCATCTAATTGAATACAATAAAATTTACCACACTGATGAAGTAAGTATTTAACTAGTATTAACTTGACTAAAGAATACAGACGCCAATAGGATCATTACTTATACGCTAGCCATTCAGTTAACAAGTATCGCAAATGAGATAAAAATCAAAGTCAAAATGGTATTTTAATTATAACATAAAAATGTTTAGATAGAATTATTGTTAAAATTACCAATGCAGCTTTTAATAGACGCTGTTTCTAATTTATAGATTTCTAAGCAGATTATATTGCATTCGATATTATAGAATATCATTTCATATTAACTGTAATTCTAGTTTTGGGAATGTTTTCTTTGACTAGCTATTCAGATAGAAACCGAAGCAGAAACGTGGCTAGGACTCCAGCACAAATTACATAAAAACAGATAGGTGCCTATGTGATCTATTAAATGACAGTCTTAATTATCTTAACGTAACATGTGCTTAATTTTAGTTCTATTTCATACAATAATTGCATATTATTAGCTACAGTAGTTGGGGGATGGTTTTGGTTTGGCCTGATAGTTGAACTACAATACGTTACAGATACAGCACAATATAATTATATACATTATCATAGGTACAATATAATTCCTATCCAACTATTATTGACATTCAATGTGTTGGTAATACCGTAGGTTATACAGTGCAATTTTAAGTTAAACTTATTCGTAGTAGTTAGTAACGTCTTACGTAGTTCCTATACTGAATAGCATTGATTACGAGTTTATCATAGTTAGTTAATTTGATACTATTGTATCCGAATGTATTTCTTAACTTCCCACTGGACGTCTTACTTTCATAGTAAATTTTTAGATTTTTTGTCCGTCTCTATTTTCATTTCACTGTAGTAGCCCCCATCTTTGCCAACGGACCTTTTCTGTCTTCCGAAGAAACCTTGTCTCTGAATCTGTAGTGAGAGACAAAAAGCCATGCAATCAAAACCAGTCTAAGGTACGACAATAATGGTCACGTTAGACTTTAATTTTCACCTACAGGATATCTCATTGAATTTCTTGCTTGAAGCGCTTCCCACAATCGTGCCTCCGCTAAAATATCCCGTGCCATATCATCGACTGTGTCATCAGAATTTTCTGCAGTCCCGTCATGTTCGTACTCGTAATCTTTTGTGGGCATAGCTCCATCACTTCGTTTTCGCCCGCAGCCTGCAAATCGTTAAAATAAAGACTTTTGTTAACTTTTTTCCCATCAACGGAAATTACCCAACCTTTTAATCTGCCAGAAGGAGACTAATGCAACTGCATTTTATATCTATTGTTAAACATGCCCTCAAATTCCATAATATTCTGTTTTTATGGCCCATTTACAGGATCGAATGAGCTGATGGACTGATGGCCATAGCTAAACTTGAGACGTAAAAATCAGTTTGGAATAGTTATAGCATTTTTATCTGTCCTTTACCTTTTGCTTGCAAACTGACCATGGAAATTTTTGATACAAACTTATTCAGGATGCAGCTCAAGTAGAGGACGAATTCGTAAAAGAAACTACATACAAGTAAGTATTTTATTTAATTCCCAAACGAAAACTGCATACCTATTACTAAAACGACACCACAACAAGTGAATAAAAATATGATAAATCAGTTACAAAATGTTGCTAAATTTAACACAAAAGAACTATTTATTTATTAAAATTTAAAATAGGAATATTTCCACGCAGCCTCTACTTGGTAGGTATTTATGTACTTCAGTTGATTCTCTAACAAAGGCTCCAATATTTAATCCGAAAGACTTACCTGTGAAAGCATTGCAAAATGTTCTTTTATTGGGTCTTGGCTTTTGCTCTGAAGGGTCCTCTCCACCTCCGCCCATTACAATCAGACTCTGAAATATTTTAATCATTTTTCTAATATTTTTTACCATGTTTAAAGGATACAAACATATAGTAGTACGCGTCAGTATAACAAGTTTTCAGCTTAGTTGTTTCAGACTAATGAAATACAATTTAACGGGGTATTTTATGTTGTTTTCATAATTATTATACATGTTGGGCTAATGCTTTTCCTTTTGTAATTATTGGTAACCCCACAGCTGGAGACCATAACCGCCCCCAGTAATAGTAACTCGTCTCATCAGAAATCCCTACGATGTATTTTGTAAATTGACACCTTGTTAAAATATTGCATACTTGTTAGAGGAATCGCTTGCAGCCACAGAATACTGTACGTCCTTCCACATAATATTAATAACGGTATCAGTAGAAGCTAATAATATGAATTTTGATAATTATATGTAACTTTAAAAGGCCCATATCGATGTAGCATGGTTATTTGTAACGATAGTGTCAAAACATCATTAAATCTTATCAGTAATATACACATTTAAGGTTTCGATCACAGTAATGATACCATAACAAATGATTAAGGCATATACATACTTTCACAACTAGTGAAATTGAAAGGTGACTTAATCCTATCCCTCCTTGCTTGAACATAACTGAATTGAAAATTCGAACTTCTCCCGTGAATGAGAATTTATAAAAGCCGAAGGGAAATAATCTGTAGATAGTGCTTAATTGTAGCATTACTTAAGTATATAAATATAAGTTTTGCTTTTGCGGTTAGCAGATCATCTTGGTCGATTTTACGCCTACAACTACAACTACAACTACATTATTATTAATATGCAAATTAGTTTTCTGTGGTATTGAGTTGAGAAGCACGGGTTGGCGTTTGGTGATGACTTATTATGTGCTCCTCTGCTCCTACATATCCTACTTACTTATACTGCACCTTACAAAACTCCATGATTATGTCTCATCCAATAAAGCCTGGAGGAAAGAGAGACAAACATTTTCACTTCACTTCTTTCAAACACTTCACCTTTTCCCGAAACTCATGAATAAAATGCTAATAAGTCAATTACATTCTAGTAAATCTACCCTTTTCACTTCCATATCTTGACTTCTTATCATAATAATGATCAGGAAAGGGAAACGTGACACCATTGCATCTTACCTAACTATTAATCTCTTCCTACACCTTGGTTATTTTCATCATTTTGGTAGCTGTTAAGTAAAGCGTTCAAAGAAATATCATATCATTTAGCTACCTAATTTGATTTGTTAAAAACAAGGAGAATCTTTGCAATACTTACATACCCAAGTATATAGTATATGAACTAACGATAATATAATCAACATAATCCTGATGGCTTGAAAAATCTTATAATTATATTCAAAATGCAATTAATCTAATAGTGGATAAAGTTCTGAATGCTTAAGGTACTCGTCTTCTATACCTAAAATATAGGACGAAGTAGTACAACGAAGTAGTATTTAGTTTACGTTATTAAAGTTTAATAATAATATGTAGTAGGGGGTTTTTGCATTAAATAGTCTACAGAGTATTTAAAAGTAAAAAATCATTTTGCTCGATATGATTTAGTGTCGGTAGTTCCAGTAATAACAAACTGATGGAAATAAGATACCGTACAGATACTGTTCCGTAAGATGCAGTTGAAGTGGGTGAAAGTGTGATAAAAATTAATCGTGAAATTCATTAGAGTTGGCTTGTACATAGGATGAATACTACGTAACGCAGTTGAGTAGTTATGACATGACATAACTGTAATGTAAGCATAGAGAAATGGCAGAGAAAAAGGCTGACTTACCCTTTTGTTGATTGGAGCTTTCCCACATGCCACAATCGTGATAGCCATCAAGAAAATAATCAAAGCCCATATGGCAAAACTCTTCTGAGTTTTCATTATGGTGGTCATGTTTTTCAGCTGAAATTCAAGGGATCGAAAGTTTAATTAATGTAAATATACCATACTTGGCTAATTGGCTATAAATAATATTATTATTAGAGTTTGTTTGTGTAGCTGTCTTTTGAAGTTGCGACAATTCACATACCTATACAAAAACAGCTATAAGACATGCTTACTACAATTCTATCATTTTGGGCATTTCAATAGTAAATTCAAATCGAGTAGAATCGGGCAAAGTTTTTTGTCGCTTATTGTGGTTAAAACTCAATTAAGCAACGTTCATATCCAGATATTTTGTTGTGTCAGATACAACTGAGATTCAATTCACAGAAGCCACGTGAGACCACAAATAAAAAGGACACTGTTGTTTGTCACTAAACTTAGACATGATCAATCAGAATAAAATACGTAACTAATAAACCATCCAGCATCACTTTCAACTGTTTATTACGCAGCAATTTAAATGTGCAAGTTTAGAGCCACAAAGTGTCAAAGAATTTGCGGTTACGCCAAAAATCGCTCTGTTTTCGATGCTTTTGCTATCTAGAAATTAAACACGCAAATCAAAGAAAAGCAAACAATAAAGGGCCCGCTAAGTTCGTTCATCTGTCAACAGAATGAAAAGGTGAACTAATTCTGGTTTTTCGTTATTTAGTTAATTCCTGGTAAATTAGTGCGCATTATTTACTTTTATTTTTGTAGTGGTCAAACGGTCAATGAGTTACTTCTACAGATATTTACGTCGAGGGACGCACATTCTGTAATCATGTCACCCCTGAAACACTTTTCTTCTCTATAGTTATTTTGCCTGATCGTTACGCATATCTCTTCTCGTTTCTCATATTTTCCTAGGAGACAATTTTGGCAGCTAATCCAGGTATATACAATTACAATTGGAAATTGTTATAAAAAGCAACGTGGGTGGAATAACGTCAGCTACACGGTAGGATGTATCATGTGGCAAAAATTATAGCCGAAATAAAAAATGACTATTAATGGAATGATCCCTGTCATAATTATGCAATGTGCATTGCATAGAAAAGCAAATCGTCAAAAACTACTTTCCTCTGCGATTTATGTAATCAGCAGAACCTGTCAAATGATTGCAGGAAAGGCGTATGTTTCGTAGAACATATCGCGAATGGCTAGGAAATGCTCAAAACTGTAATATTTAATGTAATTATAACATTGTCATTGTTTTCAGCAATCCCAGTGACAATTACATAATGCTATTACCAGATAATCAGAATTTGTACAACATTTGCTTTGCTTTATTTAGTTTCTGTGGCACTACACCTACACCTACACAAGTACACATACATATATCGTCTAGAAACACCAGAGACGGAAAACACAAATGCCTTTCACATGCACAGTTTATTGAGTTACATTTCGTCTCAACTCATGAACTTTCGCTGATGTTTCGGCTCAATCCATCAGATAGTAGTATACATAGTAGTCCCATTTTATGCTTTTCAATGCTTCATTGTCCCCTAATTTGTGAATAGGTTATGATGCGGAAGAGAACGCCCATTGCATTATCATGTATTACTGCCTCCGACGGAATACACAAAAGTTATACATTGCAAATTACAGATTTACACTACATTAATGGCGAGATCACAGTCTCCACTGGCTCTTTATTAATGGAATGCTCACTGGATTTTGCACGAAAATTAATTAATCATGATGATGGAATTGGAATGCCAAAAAGACACATCTAGAGGACTTACCTCTCACAAAATCATTGGCACTGCATGTATGGCTACTAATACTAGAATATACTCCTACTACATCATAATAAAATATCACGTAAGAGTAGAAGGATGCAATTTCATAAGTTAAATGTATGGTGGAGGGTAATGACTCAGTCTTACCCTTTGCATACCATTCATAAATGTTACACTTTTATTTTTAAATATCTCCAGAAGTTTCTCCGCTACAAAATATTCCATTAACGGTAGTTTACTTTCAGCTTTCCCAATATTTTGGGGATTTGATTTTCGTCAACACTGAATTCTAAAATCCAAAATAAATCCCTGCAAATATATCTTCAAGGCGACTATGGAAAGAAACCTCCGTCTTCCTTACATTAACAGCAAAACGTCACAAACATGCTAATCCGGAAATCAATCTCTAATGGACAGATTATCAAAAATTTATAAAACATTCAAATGCTAACCTATTGACGGTTATTGAATGAAGGACAACCCATTTTGTCAATACTCTGTGGGTTCTATTTATAGTCTGAATCTAGAGTCTAGATTAGATTCTAGATTTCACTATTCTTACAATACCCCGTAAATTTTTATCACAATACAATCAGCAGTAATGAAATGAGCTACTACAAAGTTAAAACGTAGTCTTCAATTTTGGTTTTATAATATTGATATCTAATATTATGAACTGAAACATCCCCATATGAAACATCCTCATATTATGCGCCGAAACATCTCCCCCTGTTAGCGGAGACTGTTTATAGAACAATATCTGAGTTTATTTGTTAAAATAAGGGAAGAGAAAGTAGAAACAATCGTTAAAAAATGCAAAGCTACAAGAAACGACAATGGAAAGATAAAAATGACATGAGTACATAGGTAAGCCTTTTCTTCCAATTCCGATACAAAGGTTTAGGAAAACAAAGATTTCTTCATTCTATTGCATTGGGCTGGGAAGCTAAGTCAGTGATATGAGATGTTCTAATTGAGGATTAGAATTAGATTTGAGACTGGTAAAGTTAGGTAGACAAAATAGTTAGGGCCCACCCTTCTATTTGTGGCTACTGGGCTGGAGTATTAGATCTGGAGCAGATTTGACCTTTACAATGGGATTTTAAGGCCCTCTAATTTTGAGGTACAAAGTGGGCATTGGTTCGGTCAAAGGATTTACACTTCAAAGTGAGAAACTGGCATTCAGTTCTTTTGAATACGGCCTTAACTCACTCTAGTCCACATGATTATAGTGTGTGATGTAGGAAAGCAACCTGTCAATTTCGATGGTATATGTGAAAAAAGTCTCTCGGAAACTTTGTTATCTACCTTAAAAAATAGAATCGTCCCCTAACTCTCATTATATGGTCATGTAAAGACAGTGGATGAATTTAACCGCAAGCAGTGACTTGTAAAACTTATTGTTAGTGGTATATCCCATCCACCCACGATTTTGCAGTCGGCTCCTTTATTTCCAAATAATGATACTACAGATACACGAGGATTCTAAAGCTATGTATTAAAGTTGTTAGTGTCAGCGCTGGAAAAATGGTACATACCACAATTTAGAATCCCTATTATCCCTAGTCCAAGACGAAACAAAACAACCGACCTGAGAAGTTCTTAACAAGTTTACAGATACAATCACAAAGACATTGCGTTACTTCAGAAATCTATAGATTCTCTGCCGTCTGCGTCTGCCTACGCAGTCCACTCTTATCTAAGGATATCACTTCTTTCTGCCCCAGAATCATTTCCCAATGTAACCTAAATTCTAAGCTACAACTTATTACTTTAATTCGATAACTTTGCTACAATATCAGCCATAGTTACAAACATTCTGTTAAGAAATAATTATTAACCTACTTGCCAAAAATTTGAAAGATGAGATGAGTATCAAGTGTGTTTCACATATGCGGAGCTACCCGTTTTTGTTCCCAATTTTTAATTTAAGAGCTTCACAGGTTGTAGGAGTATAGGTTATTTGGAAAGTTCGATACATGGTAATTGGGTAGAGAATAGATTGGCATATATATATGGAAAAGGAGTATTGTTGGAACGAATAAATGAATATCTCTGTGGGATAACATATAATATGATAGGATACCAAGACAGTGCACCAAAACAATGCACCTAGAAGTCATTATTTCATTGATACCTGTAATTTATTTCATAAAAATGAGATTTATAATATAAAAATTATATAAAAATTTATTTGGCTTATATGTACTTTCTCCTCGACTATATAACGCCGATATTCTCAGACGGACACAACTACAAACATTGCTAATGATGATTTAGAAAAATTATTGGTTTTAAAGAAATGAATTGGTATTATGGCAAATCGATATCTGCTTTCTTAATAGATATGCCGTCTGACAAAGACTACATTTGCATGGGGATCAACTATTATTGCTGAATAAAAACGAAAATATAGGTTAAGTGCAACAAATGTCTAGAATTCGATTACAACAAAGATGCTAAAATAATATATTAGTATCCTTGCGTTACTGTTGACTATTATTAGGATGAATGCAACAGTATCTCACTGAAACGATAACACAAAATATAATATGCTGGTGCTCAGTCTCGTTAGAGTAAGTGCCACGACTAGAATCTGATTTATTGAATTGCACAAAAGCTTCAGGCTTCAATGTATTACTGGTTGTTGCTAAATATCCGAAGAAGTTAGGTTAGAGGAAAATGAAAACCTTAGTTTATATCTTGATATAAATATTATGCAATTGCATATTTCCTGAAGGATGTTGTTCTGAAGTTCATTCCACTTTCACTTTTTCCTGTAATAAAATTGCAATTTTCGAATTCTCGCTTATTTATTTGAAACTTTTTGCCCCTTACTGATCTACTATTTTTTCTTACTATTTGTGCGACTGATATAAATATAATTCCAAAGTGATTTTTATGAATAAAATGATAATAATAACTCAGGAGTTATACATTACATACTTGAAAGCATTATAAACCCACATTTATAAAGTAATTCATTTTAGGACACGTTGTCTCGCAAAAATAAGTCTAATAGCATGTGTCATTCATAATGCCAATAAACTGCTACTAAAAATCCAGAAAGTTTCAAGTCATGTTGTTTGCCGTCTATATTGAGGGTAAACTGTACTATCAGTACTAATGATAGGCAAACTGCTTCGTGGCATTGCCCCAAAACGTGATGCGTATTTTCTAAAGAATTGTGGCCCCAGTAAATATTCGTTTTTTTCGTATTTAGAAGAAATAAAATTAGTAATAACGATCATTTGAGCAGTATCGGGCTTATGCTGGGCTTGATTGAGAAAACGCAATAAGTACCTATACCGAAAATAGCTTTCGCAGATATTACACGTACCTGCACACTGCACAGAAAATACCAATATGGTAAAGGGTAAATTTTATCTGCCTGAGACAGTTCTGTAGTGTTCTGACAGATCTGTTAAGTAAATGTTTTGTGAAGATACTTGATGTTTAGATTTTCTCTGTAGATCTTCTTTGATGTTGAAAAATGTATGACAGTGTAAGAGAACTTAAATTATAACAAATTGCTAAAAGGCATTTTACTTAATTTAATTTAGTAATCTGTCACAGATATTTTCCGATCAAGTTCATTTTATTGATAACAAACTCGTTTCCTAAGAATAAAGATTGAATCTCCACTCTCCGTTCCAATAATTTTGCTATTGGTGTTAGTATACATGGAGATGATATGTAGATTTTCTACTTCTGATATATTTGGAAATGTATAATGCTTACTATTTATTTGATCTTGGTAATAGAGTAAATGCCTTTCAGTGAAAGGGACTTGTTATGAATAAATTATAAATTACAAGAAAGTAGTGAAAATAAACTGTTTAAAAAAGTGTCGAATCATGCTGAAGTATTTGGCACTTTAATAAACTACGAATTGAATTGAATAGGATGGATCCAATAAAAGAAAGCAGAGATTACTTTGATTACTTACCAGAAATGAATTTGCGGCGAAACCAAAATGTTTCAAAATATGAAGAGGCAGTTGACTTATGGAATCTTCAGTTTGTGCGTACTTGAGCCGCTCACTAACTATCGATAAATAATGTTCGAGTAAATTGGGGCGACCTGATAAATTGGCGTCTTACCAAATAAATGACTTTTGGGTTTCACTTGCCGAAATGAGAACTCTGTGGATGAAATCAGATAAGAAGGAGAAACTGGGATTTGTTTATTTCGATAAAACAAAAGTATTGAGGAATGAGTGGATACAACTGTTCAGCAACACTTCAGACAACGGATTCTACTTGCAGTGACTACTCATCGACAGACAGTGAATGGAAGAGCAAAATTATATTAAATCCTCGGCTAGTTGCAGAAAATTGTAGACGAACAAAGGCAGCGCACCGTTTTTATACAGACTCAGCCTGGGCTAAAACACTTGGGCACTTGAAGGCGAGTGACGCAGGCAGACTTTCTCCGCGATGCTCTCATGCTATTTAGCTCTTGACTACTAGCACTTTCTAATTCCACTTGCACTTACTCCTCATTCAACGTGGGCATACTCCTCAATGTTATTAGTATATGGTGTAAACTGGATCTAAATCCCACTTTGTCAGAAATCAACACCCCAGGAAACAAGAACTCCAAAGCTTTCAAATCCTTTTTCATCTTTAAATACCTTTTTCTCTATTATAGCAATAAGCTACATGAATTTTATTGAAATTCATTGTTTTTATATCATTCCGCAGGCATTAGAGTATAAAATTAATAATATGTTGTTAACCGATACCACGTACTCTGTATTTCTATATTGGTGGATGTTGAAATACATAAAGATCGAATGCTGCATAGACAATAAATATTCATGATTGTACCTATCTGCTAATTATAACAAGAATTTAATCAAATTCGAGTGAAAAAATGGCTTAGAATGGATTATTAATTAGGCTACTCAAGACGAATACAGACCGCATAGACTGCTAGGCAGGTACAAATGTAGAGGTGGGCACCCTAAACTTTGATCCGCTTGGCCGCTTCATAAAAAATTTAAGCATTTCCTTGTCGCTAAAACTTTGTTTGCTTGTAAGTTTGAATTTGTTTGCAAACATGTTACGCTCAGGGTTGTATATTATCCACCTGAAGGCAATTTCATCCATCCACTGGATAAAATGGACGAAATTGGATAGTATAGACGTGGATGAAATCAGTA
>JABASI010003833.1:0-15447 GCA_019776505.1 Tomocerus nigrus
GTGTAGGGAGAGGAGTAGATAACTAAAGGTGTATGGATGTGTGGAGAGAGCGTGCTAAGGACGGACGTACGGAAGGGAAGGGAGTAAATGGGGGAGTAGGGCAGAAGAGTAGGGATCTGAGTGGAAAGAATAGAATGGAAAGTGGAGCATGGGATCCAGGAATAGGACAGGAGGAAGAAGGACGGCGAGGAGGGAAAGCTATATATACCGAGCGACGACCGACATCACATCAAAACTTATGCAGTGGAAGGCAGGCAGCCTCGCTCAACACACAAAGATCGATACGATCAACCTGAATCTTTCTAAGAATATTATTATTAAGGTCACAGCATGCCCGTCCACACTGCCACAGCCTCCCTTCTTCGTTCTCTCTCCCTCTTTCTCTTTCTCTTAATATTTACATCTTCTACTACTTACGATGACTTTCTGCATGTTCATCGCTTTCACCATTTAACTCTGACCTTTCTTTCTCCCTCCATCCCATCCCGCTCCCTCCTTCCACACTTCTCTTTCTAACAATTTCTCTATACTCGATACTCTCTCCAATTACCAATACTCTTCGACTTAAGGTTGGTTGGTGTGACTTGTTGGTCCTACTGCTTGTGTTTTCCAACTCCACCATATACCAAATCACTGGATCTGTAATGGGAAAGGTAGTGGAACAATTTCAAATTTGAAGATGACCTTTTGTTTCTACCGAAAGCTTAATATTTTAAAGATCAGATTTTATATTTTCCTAATACAAACACCTTAATTAATTTGTGACTCTGACCACAAGAGCTTAGCAAAGGAAAACCTCCAATGATTATTATGATATTAATTTATTACTTGTTACAAATCAGCATCGACGTACTAAATTGAATAATTTCAAATTGGAACATGACCTTATTTCTACCAAAAGAAAGGTTAATAGTCGGATAAATATTCTAACTATTTATGAAGGAGGCTCACAATTCTCTAACATTTTCTAAACAATAATATAAATAAAGTCACATAAAAGGTGCGACACGTTTTTCTGCCTTTCAGATGAAAATTTTGAAAATGTTCGAGGGTTGTGAGGCTCGTGGATAGTTTATCTGTCGATGTCAATCAAATTTTCCCATTTTCATTTTGGGAAAACGCAGGAGCCAGGAAGCTAGGCCAAGTCCCACCAACCTTAAGAGACAACTCACGTAATAGCGACATTTGCTACAACAGCTCTCATCAAACACTAATGTAGCCCCAAAGTAAAAGTAGTCAACGGAGTGTAAGTAACACAATAAAGAGAATTAATTTCAATCGAATCCTTTTCCCTTCCTAGCCCTAGCCTTCCTAGAGTATTCCTCAATTCATTTTATAGAACGTCGCACATCTTCTTATCGTTATTTGTACCGGAGAAGAAGAACTGTCAAACAAAATACCTAGTTTTGACAAATGTCAAGAAATAGTGGAAGACTGACACTTTTTCAAAGTTTCCTTTTCTCATGGGACGACGCGGATAGTTTTTTGGAATAGGAAAAAGAGCGTATCAACTTTCACAACTAATTGCGACTTATACGAATCTATTTTATGCAGTCTGCTTTCACTTTACTCCTTTCACTTGTGACAGACGCTATAAGAGACGTCTATTTTTGGGACAAAAGAATAATCGTATCTGAGCCAATTTTCAAATTAATTCTGTTTGATGTTTTCGACAGACCATAATGTATGGAGCTTATAGGGACTTATGACTTAACTTTTTGTTAGTAATCCTACTTACTTTCACTCATCCCTTTCATTCGCTATTATTACAATAGATATTAGTGACAGTACTAATGACGAGAAAGTTGCATTGCTAAATAAATCGCTAAATAATGCAACTAATGGGGATCACTCACGTCGACTTTTCAAGCTCATTTTTCTAGATCATAAGAAGTTAACATCAGAGAAATTCAATTTGGAATAACACACCTCTGCTCATTTCCCTACAAATCCTCTCTAGCAGCTATTTTTCTAAAATTATCCTTTGAAATATTCGACAATTACCAATTTTCTGCTAAGAACATTGTCAGATGTTACGAAAAAGAGCAAGCGAGAGGATTTGCATTTAACCTTATTATTTCTTAACTACACAAATACACACAAACTCATCGTTTTCACCTGCAACTAGTTAGTTGGCTAAAAACGCTTTCTCTTTCGTGCCTACTTACAGAGTCTACCTAACTTTAACGCATTTTTAGAATGGATGTTTTGACAAAAGAACAGAGATATTCCAATTAGTGCCTTCAGGGTGTGCATAACAAGAGCAGCTCTTAGCTACGTACTTCAGTATTAAGTTAAGTAGTATGTAATTAGAAAAAAGTAATTAATCAGGATTTATTATCGAGGAAGCTTTTAGGGATGGAAGCTGGATAGCGACGTTAGTGTAAATATTACACATTACTAGTGCACACAGTTCTTTTGTACAACTCTCGGGTTAATAATGAGTTGACTAACTCTTGAGGAGCTTAGACAAAAGTATCAATTTCAAACAAAAAAAAAGAGCTTTGATTAGAAAAATGGGAGGAGAGAGAGAGAGGCATTGTATGTTGCTTGGGTTACATGTAACGTTGTTTGGGTTACATGTAAATTTGCTTGGGTTACAAGTAACTTCGCTTGGGTTACGTGTAACTTTGATTGGGTTACGTGTAAATTTGCTTGGGTTACAAGTAACTTCGCTTGGGTTACGTGTAACTTTGATTGGGTTACGTGTAAATTTGCTTGGGTTACATGTAACTTTGATTGGGTTACGTATAACTTTGCTTGGGCTACGTGTAAGTTTTCTTGGGTTCCATGTAACTTTGCTTGGGCTACGTGTAAGTTTTCTTGGGTTATGTGTAACTTTGCCTGGGTTACGTTTGCTTGGGTTATGTGTAACTTTGCCTGGGTTACATGTAACTTGGCATGGGTCTGTTGTTTTGTTGCAATAGTTAGGAGGTTGAAATTGCATGATGGTGAAAACGCGGTTGGAGTGAATTGCTTGGTAAAGACAATGTTTTAGTTGAATTCATACATTCTAAGTAGGTACGTACAACTCATTCGAAAGTCGCATTTTCATCATCATGCAATTTTAACCTGCTAACAGTTTCTTTGTAGACCCATACAAAGTTACATGTAAGCCAAGCAGAATAATCCGCTGCCGTATATAATATGTGGCGTAATGGCTGGTGAAATCTTTTGTGGTATGTAGCTTTAATTACTTTTCCATTTACTCCTCGTCTCTTCTGCTCACAGGGCAAAGAATGATTGAGTTGAATCTCAAGGACTGCAGTGAAATAATAAAACCTCATTACGAACTTTTCCCTTTCAACTAAATAGAGCAGGCAGGTAGCAGGTAGGGAGTCTGTCTACTGTGTACTACACTCTGTCTATGTAGTGTGCAGCTACTTTTCTAAGCTTTCCCTTGAACAACACACACAACCAACTCTCGCACGCATCTATTCTGTCTACTCTTGAACAGTGAAAGTCCACACAGCCACTTCATCCAATTTTCTATTTCACATTTCCGGAGCATTAACTTCATTTTCATTACAACTTCGTTATAGCCTAACTTCATTAAACTCCTCGCTTAATAATCGAATTCCAATCTAACTACGTAAAATGTTAACGGCCAAACCAAAAAGTCATTATCAAACGTCCAACATTCAAACACAATCACTACCTACACTACTAGCGACTACCAAAAAACGATCGTTTAATTTAAATCTAGTTATTCAACTCAATATTAAATTCTCCAAACACGCTTACTTTCGAAGATTCAGTTACCTGTGTCTCTCATTTTAATATTCTAAAAAAAAAAGTTTCCGATACATAGTCTCCTTACTCTTTATCAGTTCACTTAAAAAATGGGCCCAAAAATTCAAAAATATAAACCTAAAAGTAGGATATAAACCCGAATACTATTAATCCCGAAATAAAAATAATGTCTTTTAGTGATCAATAGATATAGTATAATAAAAGAATTAATTGCAGTACAACTTTCTGAGAAAATTCCCAAAACAAACCGCAGAACATTGTTCTGTATACTAAGTGGAGATGAGTGCAATATACAAGTGCACTGTGGAAAAGTACATGTACGCAGTTACAGTAGTATGAATTCCAAAGTACATCATTGAGCAGCCACAAAATAGACGAAAAGGTAAAGCCACAAGTAGGCATTTGTGGAAATGTGTAATAAAATATAAAAAATCGGTTGCTGTACACGAGTAATTGCAAAATATGTGCAAGTGCATGCACGAAGCAGGCACAGGCAGGCAGGAGTGGCTTGGGCGAACTAAAAATAGCTCTTATGAATAGATAAATAAAATCCACGAATCGGTAGATTTAGTGTGAAAAGGATTCGGACAGAGTTATAACAGTATAAGTGTAGAGAGAGAGGGGCTATAGCACAGATATAGAAAGAATGTTATTAGTAGAAGAGAGAGAGAGGAGGATTCATAGAAGCTGTAAAAGAGTCAGTCTTCCGCTCGTTTCATTTGGTTTTGGTGACTGCCATCCATAGATCCCATGCCGTGCCATACTGTAACCTTGAAACACATGCTATTTTAGGAACTTCATAATAAGAATCCTATTTCAAACAACTCTACCATCTGCTTGCTTCTCTCTCCACTCTCCTTGCCTTCCTTCTCGTCTTTGTTGTAACAGCATAGCACTGCCTACCATTAACAGCCTACTATAACATAAATGCATATATCCACATACTTATATCGGCAAAAGAACCACCCAGCATCAACATGAGCCTTGCACGACGACGACGTAACTGAAACTGACACACGGAGACTCTTGTAATTATTCTCTCTTTACACATATTATGAGCAGATCTGCATAGACATCTACCGTATAACTCGAATTAGTTCCCCAGGGTCAACTATTGTTTCACCCACGGAATTTCGATCTATGGCTCTATACGGTAGAGAAATCATATTGCAATAATCTGTACATAAGTTAGTTAATCTTTGATCGGTTGATAATTTCGACATGTAAAAGTTGGGTGCATAAATATTTCCCTACCGTTCCACCCGCGACCATGACACTCTATTGTGCCGTGGTTTTACCAAGGCCTTTAATTCAAAAATGTAATAGTTCATCACAGGGGTTGAACTATAAAGAGGGTACATATTATATTCAAATTTTTGCGAAAGTAGAATAATTCGCCCCAGGGGGTGTTAATTATATTGAGGAGGTGCACTAATTCGAGTTATACGGTATTCTACGCACAGATTAATAAGTGTAAGTATATAGAGAGGAGTAAACCATCGGAGATTTTACATTTAGACAATCGACTCATTCTTTTTCAGTGTCATAGTATAGTCGCTAGTCACAGTCCCTCATCTCTATCTCACCCACACTCAATTGACTTTCTGGCTCGCTCTAAACTCCTCAAGACAACTATATATTAGTCATTTCTGAGAAAATCTTCTTGCTGAATCCTTTTCATGTTGTTGGAACGTCTGAGTTACATTGTTGATTGCTACTCACATAAATTACACGAAAGACTATACAACTCTCTGTATTTTATCACCAGCCGTGCACTACTATGTTCCAAAAAGCATGCAGCAATCCATCCGAGACACTCCACTAAAGACAATCACAATTTCACAATAATTTCCTGGCCTATAAACCAAATTCCCAATATAACTTCACTAAATGCCTAATTACAAAATCTGTCACGGCAATCATCAGAGAAAATCAGGCTATGTTGCATCTAATGCCAAATATAATTTTTAATTCTAGTAAATTAAATTGGCTACTAGTAAATCTTCAGATATGGTTTCATTCTATCCTTTTAGAAATCTTTAGTAGTAGAAAATAAAAGGTTCTCACATGCAAATGTAACACATTCACGTCAACGTTACATCCTGTGTGCAACTTAACGTCATAAATCTCTACGCAAGAATATTTTACAACTTGGTGATAATATTCACTAGAAAGTGTCTAAACATCTACGACATCCTCGAATCATAGTATGCGTCTCATTCATTGTCAGTCACTTAGTCCTAAAAGTTTTCATTTGATTTGAAATATTCATGGATGAGAGAAGAAATGAGAAAACATTGAGAAGACATGGCTAAGTTTTCAAGAAAATCAATAAGAGTCCATGCTGATATATTCATGTTGCGAATTATTGCATTTATTTAAACAGAGTACAAGTGAGTGAGAATTATCCAATTTGAATATCAAAGAGGATTTTGACAGGTTGTATCTGCATGTTTCTTTGTTCTGTAAAAGTATTATAGGGACATACAGGGAGGAGGAGGGTTGACAATGACAGGGACAGGGGCAACAGAGAGAATCTCCGATTGTTGCTGAATGGATTTCTGTGCATCTGTCACTCCATTGTAATCATTTGAAACTACAAACTGCCATCCACCAAACTAGCGACAAGGACATATGACTGAAATCTTTGCCGTTAAAATGACGTCTCCTTCTAGCCTGTCATTTAATTCTCGTCCTAGGAGAAGTACGCATTAGTAGTAGTCGACTCCAACTGCTCAGTGATAGCCAAAATGGAGAGCTAATGCCTATTAATTACCTTTCAATTAGCACATTATCCAACTTGAAACATTAATCTGATAAAGTTGTCTTCGGGACAGCATAAAACGTCATTAGTATTAGGATGCTCCGATGCTCGTTATTTTACTTTAAGCGGATCTAGTTAGCAAAAACTACGCAGTCGAACCTTTCTCACAATAATAATCTCGTAATGTTCATCCAACTCTTCTTCACTCCCAAATATCACAATTGCATGGTGACTCTCAACTAGAAAAATATTTTGGCTACCTAAAGTTAAGCTATATTCTAGTTTTTAAGAGGATCCGAACCTGAAGAGCCCAGCTTTGATATTATTCCCTTGGATATTGAAAGCTCTTGCTCTTGGCTATTAATTTCCTTGTTCCGGCTTAGAATTGAAGAACTTTCGACCTTTTTTGCGTCGTAGTCGTTATATTATAATCATAACATAAACAAAGACCAGTGTGCATGCGTATTCCAGGATTACCAATCCCAACGATACTAATAAAAGTAACATACTTAGGTAGTCACTTCTCAGTAGGTCTTAGCTACAATCACATTAAGGATGCCTACATAACAGAAACATAAGACTCAAATATTATAATCCCGAAATAATTGGGAAATGTCATCTGTAATTGCAATTCAATATAAACAATTAGTAATTGCACCAGCAGAAAGAAGAAATAAATCTACCTATTCAGATGTGTTCACGACATTTGTGACTCAATAAGTATTAATTATAACTATCAAGTGATTCTATAACATCAGCACACCACACCTGTCTATGAATATTCAATTAATATAAAGCATCGTACAGGCAAATGACACAATGTTCTGTTATAATTTTCACAAAAGCCACAAATTGCAATTTACAGTCGGTACATAGAGCTATTACCTTTTTTGCACACTTAATCTTGAGTCAACCAATTATTATTTCAGGGAAAAAAAGTTATGACCACGTTATCCGTGTAAAAATAGAATTGTAGAGATATGAATAAGCCAGATATTTATGTTTATGCAGCACATTAAATGCACAGTAAAAAGGGCAGGGTCATTTAGAAGACATTTTCGCGATGCTAGAACATAATAGATGAGTAAATAGAACGTTTGCTTCCGCCAATTACTGCATACCTGTCATTAGTCAATACATTTGTACATCGAAATTGATGCTATTTCCATGCCCAACAGTGAAAACGAAGAAATTGCCAATTTTAGCTATTTATGTAGGCCTTATTATTTAGTACATGAGAACCTAGGGGCTGTAATTGGCAGTTAAAACAAAGAGAGAAGATCCGTTAACCAGGCTTTACAATTCACAACTATTAAAAGATGAATGTCGAAAATGGCAGTTATCACGCTAAACTTGACAAGCTATAACTACGACCTTTAGCATTTAAGTCAGTTAAACAAGTAACTGAAGTCAGCAATTGAAAGGGAATAATTGCTTTGCCATAAAGTCCTTCTGATTGGTCGAACCGGACTGAGCTAACAATGTTTCTCTCTATTTCATGCGGCAATTTAGCTAACGAACTGTCTTTCCGGTGCTGTAATAACAATAACTGCTCTATTTATTGTAATAAATGTAATCATTACGGTCCCAGATGGACAATGTCAACGTAGAATGTTCATTCATTCATAATATGGCACACATGTGTAGATATTGTAGTTTTAATGCAGATACAAATAATTTTCTTTGAAGTCATTAGGTGCGTATTATAAAACAAGGTCCTTCCAAAGATGCAGATGATTACAGAAAAATATCAATTTGCAGCAATGCAAAATAATATTATTTTAATTCAATGAAATCAATGATCTTACTATGTGATCAAACAAACTACCTATGTATTAGTGTTGGTCATAACTCGTATCTAAAAAATTGTGAGCTCGTCAGCACAATTAAATTGCATTCATACGCCACGGTGCGTGGTGGTGGTATCATAAGTGGCTCTCTAATATTTTTTGCGGCATTGCTTATTGATGAAGTGAATTTGCGCATAAACATGACTAATGACATAACCGCTGTTAGTTATAGATGTGTTAGTGTTTAAGGTGAGATTTATTTGCGTCCTTGCACAATTGCATTATTAGAATTGAAGGTGGTCGTGGTACATCTATTTATTTATCTAGGTACCTATTTGCAAAGGTTTCTGCATTGAAACAAATATACGTGGCATCAAATAATAGTCCTGCTGAATCCTGATGACATAATGATAATATCTGCACCAACAGTTCAGTTAAGTTAGTTTATAGTTGAGGGAGAGTAATGCGCTGAAAGATAAAACCCGTCCGTCGGTAATACTCACTAATGCACCATGAACAGTTCACGTGAAAATTAAAAATACATATATGCAGATAACTGTCTGTATCGAACGCCGAACACGTTTGTGATCTCACGTCTCCTCATCCTACTCAATATTAATACCATAATACCTCACTCCCACCAACGAGTGGTCTAAAGAACAGCGAATTATATGATCATTACAATATTTTCAGACTTCATTTTCATTAAATAACTCAGATATAAATACTTGTATAAATCACAACTATTTAAGTAGGTACCCCTAATTTTATTAACAAGGATTTGTTCTAAATATCTAAAATATTTATTCTAAATACCAAAATGGTAAAAAAGTGTATCTATATGTTTGTGTGTCTGTATATAAAGTGTGTAGAAGAAAAATAAAAAGGATAACTTACAATTACCTTCAGTCTTTGCTGCAACTGCTTCTCATGAGCTTGAGCCAATTGTTGACGCTGAGCTTGGTAACGTTGCAGGAGCATTTGGTGCTGAAGTTCCTGCTCTTGTTTTAGCTACATAGAAAAAAAATCCAAATCAGTTTACATTAGAGGTATCCTTTCGTAAAATTATTTACATCGACTACGATTATAATCCAAAAATGGATTTTTGCCTTTTTGGAATTTTTTGATCATCATCATCTAATATTGCACCTGCCTGTGTCAGAGACCCAATAATTAGATACTATGATCAGAATAAGGGCTTATTTATTGGGATTATTATTTGTAATCACCGAAACTGAGTACCCCTTTTATAGATAAAATTATTAAGATTATCGTATAAAATTACATTTCGCGAATGAAAAAAATATATTGCTAATTCTAAGGCGTATCCTGAGATGTAGAGACAATGTAGAGTATATGGTACATTTATGTATAAACAAAACGTGCATGGCTAAACAATAAAAATATAAAGTGTAATGAATTACAATTTACATGCTTGAATGCGTTTAGGTATTATACCAGTTTCTTATACACGGGTAGATTCAATTTATAGTTATTGAGTCACATAGTTCAAAGTCCGTGTAGGTATTTCGTATTTTATGAATGAATTCTAATAAATCAGGCAATTGCTATAATGCTGCTACAATATAAACGAATTCCCATACAGAGAAGGGTAAAGAAGAGCTAATTTGTAAAAGAAGATGTAAGATGCAGGAGTTATTTTAACCAATTCAACGGAAACAATTCGTTAATGATGCAGACTTATTTACACTTTCACTGTAGACAGTCGAGTTTATTTTCTTGCTAATTTCCAGTGAAAGGCTCTTCATTACCCTCGACTCCTCTCTTATTGTGACAAATATCTCACAGAACTATTTGGTACATAACACACATAGTCAGCGTATTACTCAGTCACAAGTGTCATTGACATCATTCGGTGGATGTTGCAATACAAAAGTATAAAAATGCTGGAAGACTACTCCATGTGTCTATATAAACGACAAGTAAATAAGCACGAAGGAAGGAATAATGCAAGCCGAGTGCACACTGCACTCATCTAACTCTTAACGACTCATTCACTTCGGTTTACTTAGAAAAAATCTTAATGTTTCTCTTAATCTAGTGCAACTGTTTTACGTTTCTTCTCACGCTCCCTCTCTTCCAATGTTTATCCCTAATCCTAATTCTTTCAGCTGTCCTAACTCTTAAAATATCCTCAGGAAATATTTTTTGCCTTCAATCTTCCAGGCTACTACTAAGGAATCATACGAAATACCGCCACCAACTCTTCGGCCTATGGCTTATTTGTACAGAGGATCACTATAAATCGTCTAAAAGTTTTCGGTACATCAGTAGTTTATGAATTAGAATTAGCACTTAAGGTTGGTGTGACTTGGTTTAGCTGACTGTGTTTTCCCATTCCACCAGAAAGCAAATAACTGGATCTGTAATCGATGAAATGGGAAAAGATTGATTGATTGACATCGACAGATAAATTATTATCCAGGAGGCTCACAACTTTTTGGTGCAAATAGGCCTTTCGCGCCTTTTTATGAGTCACATAAAAAGGTGCGACACGTTTTTCTGCATTTCAGATGAAAATTTTGAAAATATTAGGGTCTTGTGAAATTTCTGGATAGTTTATCTGTTGATATCAATCAACTTTTCCTATTTTCATTTTTCATCCATTACAGATCGAGTTATTTGCTATCTGGTGGAGTGGGAAAACACTCACCACAGGATCAAGTCACACCAACCTTATAAAAAATATGTTGTTACACTACAGACTACATTACGTCAAAAAGGCTAACTCTAACACAAAATAATATTATTAATGAACACAAATTATAATTATAATTTAGAACAAATTATTAATAATGAAAGTTGCATAAAATGTATCCATAATATTATTTCCCACTATTACTAAAGATGATAGTTCCAGAATTAGCTTTTGTGGGCCATTAAAACAATAATTGAAATTCTGGAATTAATGAATAGGGTATTTACCTGTAAAAGCTGTTGTTGGAACGCATGATCTTGAAGCAAAGGGTCCATCATGGGGAAATCCGAATTGCAGGGAATGACACCGTTACCCGACGGCGAGCCGTTAGTTTCGCTGACGGCTACGACTCGCCGCAATAGAATTGCGTTGCCCCCACTTCCGGACTCCGGATCCCCCCGAATCTCTGTAAGAAAAAATAAAGAAAAATACTTTGAAAAGTTATCCAATTTGTGCGGGAGTCAAGAGCAGGCAGAAGAATCGGAGTGGGGATGCGATTGCCATAACATAAAATTGGAATAAGCTAGTAGGATACATACTATGACTATGTCTGTGTATCTTCATTCGGTTTCCTTCTCAGTTGACACTTTCTCCGATTCTAGAAATTCTGTGACACTTTTATCAGTCAAAAGTTAAGTTGATAAAAAGACAAGGGAAGACTGGAACACTACTGCGCCCTCCTCAAACTTAACAAACTGGCTGAGCAAGCAAACTCTACTTTTTCTCAACTTTCACATTAGCACAAAGAAAATTCTCTACGAGGGCTCTCTCCAATTCCCACTCAATAAATATCCCTCTCTGTCTCTCTCTATTCCAAAGACGCTACAAATAAAAATGTGCAATCTCCTTCAGCCAAATAATAAATACCTAGAAATGATATCCGTCAAACTTTCCCAGACTATTATCCGATTACTACTACAGATAGATGTTAGTATGCTAACTTCGTCCACGAAAACCAACTGCTATCATCACCAATGCAATTTCACAGGAAACTACAGCCGTGTGGCCGTGATATAGAGAGAGACACAACTAAGGAATTGTAAATCANATTTCACAGGAAACTACAGCCGTGTGGCCGTGATATAGAGAGAGACACAACTAAGGAATTGTAAATCAAAACCATATCACTTGAATCCGTAAATGGAAACTGTGGAACTTCAACTTTCAAATGCAGTTGCAACTTTCGACTTTGCAAAATCTTTTCCTCTATGCAGATAAACAAAATTCGAGCTTCAGATTAGGGAAAGAGATGTTGTAACTTTCACTGTGGCACTTTCAACGCTACCCAAAGCTATTTCAACAGAGTTCTCTGCAACTTTTAAACTTATCTGTACAATTTCAACATTATAATCATCGAGGCTAGTCTAAAAATAAATTCAAACACATTTACAGCACACTGATCACTGATCAGATATGGAATGATAATGACATCGACGAACACACTTTTCTATATGTATCTTTTCAACGTCAACGAAATGATTCTATTATTATACATGTATATAATGAGACACTTTCAACGCTACCCAAAGCTATTTCAACAGAGTTCTGTTTCTGCTGCTGCAACTTTTAAACTTACTATCTTTGCAATTTCAACATTATAATCATCGAAGGCTAGTCTAAAAATATATTCAAACACATTTACAGCACACTGATCAGATATGGAATGATAATGACATCGACGAACACACTTTTCTATATGTATCTTTTCAACGTCAACGAAATGATTCTATTATTATATTACACATGTATATAAGTAATGAGTCACTTATGGTGCAAATAAAAATACACAACCTGCTCATGTCAAAGAAGGGTGATTAATATATTTATTTATTTTTACTATTGCATATTCGTAGAATTGAATTGTGTAGGAGCAGGAGGAGGAGGATTCATTCTTTAGCTGTCAACAGCACGAACGAATCTAAATATTCTCGTTTGTCTGACTAAGAAGCACTTAACAAGGAAATTGAAAGGATATTTTTACCTTTTTATACGAAGAGAAATAACTAGTCGTCCATGAATTCTATTTCTATCGTAATAAAATGGATTGACGTTGTTCCTGACTGCAGTCTGAGACTGGACAGAGCTATACTAAAT
Source organism: Tomocerus nigrus (assembly GCA_019776505.1). NCBI lineage: Eukaryota > Metazoa > Arthropoda > Collembola > Entomobryomorpha > Tomoceridae > Tomocerus > Tomocerus nigrus. Next base: position 13,121 of record JABASI010003833.1, read on the forward strand.
AGAAGAATAGAGTCTAAAGCCTTTCCAAGCACCTAATAAATTATTCACGGCACTTTCATGTATGTAATGAACGTGCATTAAAAATAGATATCCAAACTCGAAGCGAACAAAACGAATGGTTGGGAATTTCACAATGAAGAGTAGTACTGCTGTGTCTGAATAAATATGTCATGCCATTCTATAGTGCACTATACCAGAGTATAGTACATTTATTTAGTATTATAAGGTTCAGTCAGTCATACACAATTATGCTACACGGTACTTACTTATAGAGCAGAATTCTCCAGTACAGCTGCACAATGCTTTGCATATCATAAATGAAACTTACATACTCAAAGCCAACCAACACACCTAAATACATACCTGAGTGAAGAACAGAAACTCACTACGAACTGGAGAAGAAAGTAGAATGCTCTATTTAGGTACATTTATACATTTTACCATTAAGGACATCAAATTCTACTAAATTTCTTAGCACACTTCCCAATCTTCTCAAAAAATAATACACTGGCATGACTTTCTTATATTGTACTAACATATAATTGATTTACATATAGGCATACATATACATTTAAGTATTTTTGATAAAAAGTTATATAAATAACCGAGATAAAATAATTCTCAACATTTGCTATTATTATTTATTACTTTTCAAGTTATATAAGTTTCGTTCCCTACTCCTTTCATAACCATTCGAGTCACGCGAAGTTATTAACTATTTATTGGTTTGATTTTCATAGTCAATTCATTTCTGAACGCTTTACTTCAACGTAACAACAATACCTTCAATAATATTATTTGTTATGAGCTCTAAACTGTACACTGCGTACACAATACACATGATATAGGTACAGTCACAATATAAAGCTATTTTCTTTTAGCACAAACAAAAAAGTAACTCATAATATCCTCAATCATAAACTAAACGCTATTTATATGTCTAGTAATAGTTAAACTATAAAATACTCGGGGATTTGTGTGTCCGATTAGCGTTAGTATCAGAAACCATCATTAGAATGGTTACTTCCCAATAAAATTATGTTTTTACAACCAATTTTTTATATTTACCACAGCGTATGTTCCATCATTTATGCAGCAATCACCACTTTAAAGCCCAATGTAAACAGATAACATATCGGGACTCCATTTGTTACATATACGGCTCCAAACAAAGCAAAATACGCACATGATGAACTGATAATAATAATAAAATTGTGCAGGCTACCTTTTTGAGCTACAGGACACGAATATCATTTTCACAACCATCAAATTATTCTTCATAAATAACATTCTAATTAAATCTGTAGAATCGAAATTAAAATCTAGGTCTCTCCTCCAAGAAAGGATTTGCGAATATTTTACTTCAAAATTCTATCTTTTTTGTTAATGAGTGTTATAGAAAATCTTACCCTCTAGCATCTTTTGCGCAATATCCTAGAAATGTTAGAATTCTTAAACCGGAAGTTTTTATCCTGCACTTCAGGAAATTGCTTATGATTTTCTATTTTAAGCTAGGATTATCTGATGTCAAATTAATGCGACTCCACTGTACATTTTTCTATTTTGAATGCGATAAAAGTTATCCAACTATTAATTAACATTGTACAATTAACGTTGATAACAATGTGACATGGAAGTGCCACTTTTATTTAGCATAGTTCTTCCTAGAAAAAAGTGGTAGCTCGTTCGATGTATCACGACAACTAATTTTGCTAACCCCATTTAGATTTACGTAAGTTGGAATTTACATGATAGAAATAATATACTAATGTGGTTGTATAAGTGAAAGCCTGGATTTAAAAATAGGAATGAAATGCTAGGATAGAATGGAGCGTTACAGAAAGCAGAGCGAGAGCAACATATTTTCTCCAGGTACATTCCTAGCTGTTTAATCCATAAAAATTGCTTTTATATAAGTTCAATCTATAGAAATACACTTACACAAGTTATCCGTCCCAACAAACAACAGAAATATTAATGAACTATTTCCTGAACAGTAAGCACATAGACATTCCTTTTCATTAGGTTGTTACAAAGGCTTGCAATTGCAAAGGCAACTCTATTGGGCCTAGCTTACTGCCAATAAAACAAAAGGAACAGAGTATCATGACGACTTATATTTTATATTTGTACTCTTAACTATATGAAATGTTACAGCCAATCGATAATGTTGGAAGCACCTACTCCCAATATAGAGCCATCAGGCAAAGCTGACTTACTTGAAATAAACAGAAAAAACACTACCTAATCAGCAAAAAGTTAAATATAGGAATCAGGTGGAGCTCAGGTGATGTGCATACGTAAACTGAATGCTATATGCTAGATAT
>JABASI010003834.1:0-15447 GCA_019776505.1 Tomocerus nigrus
TAATGGATGAAAATGGGAAGTTGATTGATATCGACAGATAAACTATCCAGGGGAGACACAAGGCTCTAACATTTTCAAAATTTTCATCTGAAAGACAAAACCGTGTGGCACCATTTTATGTGACTCAAATAAAAGGACTAGAATGACCTTTTGCAACAAAAACATCTGACAACGTTTCAGATGAAATTTTTGAAAATGCTAGAGCCTTATTGTGACCCTCCTGGATAGTTTATCTGTAGACATCAATCAACTTTTCCCATTTTATCCATTACGGATCCAGTTATTTGGGATCTGATGGAGCGGGAAAACGCACAGTACAACCAACCTTATCTACATTTACTTATAATGCAATAATTTATTTTAATTTTAATCAAATTGTCTTCATCCAATTTAAAAATGTTATTTTTATTGAGATTAACATTCAATAGAGACTCGAGGATAACATTTTAGTTTTTAATGAATCTGCTGATATCTGTTTCCTAAGAGGAGTTAGGTATTAAAAAAATATATATTCAATATTATTTAATATCTCTTTAAATACTATTTTCTACAATATTCGGGAATGGAAAAATTTGAACATAATTTTAAATCCTATTTTTATTATTTTTACAATAATAATTCTGTAGATACTTTCATTTGATAGTCAATTCCGTTCAATTGAATGTACAGATCAATTTTTCTATCAGCAATATCAATCAGTATCAATTATCAATTGATTTGGGATAATTTAAAACGACAATTTAAAATCTAGACTCCTGTTTGGCCTGGAAAAGGTATCTGTATTAAAATCAAGTACCTATTAACAATTAAGATAATGTTTATGCAGTGTCATTTTCTTAAAAGTCTAATAAAAGGACTTAACTTTTATCTGTATTCATGCATAGACATTAAATTCAAAATTCGACAGAATTATTTAAGCCCTGACAGATAATACAAGTACAGTGTTGCAGAACAGTTTATACACAAGTTAGGAAAGTTAATCGCCTGGAAAGGTTACACGAAACGGATGAGAAAAAGCACAAGTAAAGTTGTAAATAATTCACGCCGTGCCTTCTTACCTGGCACAGGGGAAATAGTACACAACGGGGATTTCGGATTTGTCATTTAATGATTATCTCACCCAATGAATATCTGCAAATATGCAGCCTACAACAAATATACTTCCGAAAGAATGATGTCCTTATTTACGATGTAAAAATATAAGGAAGATCAGCCAGTATTTCCCATATTCTTATATTTTGAAGTACCAGTATCAATATGAAGAAAATTTTGTCAATTTTGGCTCCCATCTCACCTTTGGACATGTTTGTAATAAAATAATAATGTCTCAACCGGGTGTACCTATATATTCTTGCGTTTTCTCTTGTTGTGGGCGGATTTGCGAAGGAGTTTAAAGAATAGACTGGAATCCCTGTTTAAAACTAAATCTTGTACATGAGAAAAACTTTTTGGTGAAGTTTTAAAGTTTTAAAATTTATACTTTAGTTTAACCTATTAAGTTACAATTACTTTTAAAATATCCCAAAATTACTTTTCTTTACATTTATCTATATCAATATTAAGCTAAAAGTCAGCACATAAAATATAAATCTCCCACCCACATCGCATCAAAGTCAATCGAGCCATAATAATTTTGGAAATTCTTAAAATATTTAAGGCTAAAATAATAGCCTTCACCCGATTAAAATTTTACACTCATTTGAACATTCTGATATCTCCGATTTCGGAGATACCTTAACCTATATAATATAAGTTACTATACATACAAACCACCATTGCATTATTATTGCATAGATTCGTACACTTTGCTTTTCATGTAGGTGTGTTGTATGAAATTATTGAAATTGGAGCATTTTGTGTGATAATAATAATATATTTATCTGTTAGCTCAGGTAAATACGTTGATAATAGATGTTAGTGGTCGCGCCGGTGAGACGACGAGGCGAGGGCTTGATCATTTAACAATAGATAGAAACATACATGATATGAATGACAGACAAAAGACACGAGTCCTTTAGCCTGATAAATAAATAATAAGTTTACTAGCCACAGAGGCATTATTTACATTTTTGGCAATCGTGTTATTCCTTTTGTGTGTGCAAGAATTACTAACGATGCATTAATGTTTTGCGTCCATAGTGTAATATTGATACTTACTCTAAATATATAGCTCACAGAGCCTTCAAAACTACAATAGAGAACTTGAAACCGAAATGTTGGAGTTTTATTTGTAGAAATGACAGAAATTCCCATATTATATTTATTGTGTGTGTTAATGTTAGAGCATTAGTTGAATTATGTATGACGCAGGTATGTGAAAACAAGTCGGATATCTCTCTGGCCAAACAATAAATAAAAAAAGTTCAAAAAAGAAGGAAAATTGAGAGGGAAGGGTTGGCAATTGAATAGGAAACAAGACATATTATTTGTAGTCACACACATTCATCAACAGATGCAAACATGGCATTACTTCGACTATGACATGCCATGAAATAACAAAAGGCACAAAAGCCCTTCTCATTTTTCACATCCGAACTCTCCTATCAAATTCACACACTCATTTATAAAATACGTGGACATGGACTGCAGATAATATATTCACGCTATATGTGACATGAAAAACAGAAAAACTAACTACTTGTTCAAGTGTTCAGATAGGATTTTGTCCAGTTAAAATTTTATGATGTACATCCATCCAGTAGTAGTCGCTCTCTGCTAAAAAACAAGAATGTAAAACTACAATTGAATTTGCATAAGCACTACTCTTGCTTATGTCAAACAAAAGGCCAGCATTGGTAAACAAAGTCCTCATTCTCAGTCTCTAAAAATTATAGCAAATCATTGAGTAAGTGAGTATGACATACAATTCCCTTTTTTATATCCGCCTGGCCATTCCATCTCAAATAAAATCGCTGGTGGAAAATACTTTTTTACGGAATATTTTGCAATTTATTTGCCATTGGTAAATTAAATTGGTAAATGCCATTCCTAAATAGAATAGGCCTCGTTTCATTAAAAAGATCACGTTTAACTTTAAATGTAGTTCTTGTATTTAAAATTTAGTTCACGTTTACTTTAAAAACTTCGCGTTTCATTTAAATATTCCCTTTTCATTTAAAGAGCTCATGCTTAAATTTTAAATGTAGTTCTTGTTTTTTAAATTTAGTTCTCGTTTTTATTTGATTGTTCTCGCTTAGTTTATTTAGTTATTTAAAATAGGTCGCGTTCAATTTGAAATTAAAGGTTCAGTAAACTTTTTGAGTTCAGTTTAAAACTTAGATTACTTACAATTTTGAAAAATTTAGATTATAAGCACAGAAATGTGGCGAAAATGATATATCTGTAGATAAATATAATGAATTTAAATAACATAATAATAGTTTCTGCTTTCATTAATTTTTACAAAATTTTTCTCTAATGTTATTATATACCAGAATGCTAGAGAATTTCCTCCAGTGAATAAAGTCTAGCGACCAAAATAGTTTTGTCCCAAAAACTTTTATGTTTGGTTATACTTACATTCCTACATTTTGTACCGTAGTGTAATAAATTGGTGTCTGCCGTAGTAGGCTGTTAGATATAGAGAAAGTAAGGAGAGCATCTCATTAAAAATACAAGCTAATGATATGAGCAAAGGAGGTAAAGTAAGTTTGGCACTGGCTGGCATAGCATTTTAAGGGATGATGATAAAGCTAGAGCTTTTTAGTAAATAAGGACGCAGGAGCTAGCGCATTTGAGGTAAAGTTGAAAAAGGCTCCCGGTGGGATCCCATTCATTTTTCAATAGGAAAACCGCAAGTTTTCTTCACAATCAGCTCACTGAACTACAAAGTCCATTCGATTGCGATTTACAGTCATAAATATTTGTCCTGTGGGAAAATATCTGAATTTAATTTGAGCTACGAGGGAGGACTCGATTATAACGTTGCAGAGCAAAATTTAATTTTCATACACAGTGCCTGAGCAATGGATATGGACGGGAGTTGATTAGATGTACTAACACATTGCCCAATGACAAGCCAAACAAACCATTGTCTTATATATTTCTATAATGAATATCATCATGTCTACTATATAAATATAGGGGCATCTGCAGCAGCATTGATAGAGGTACCAATATCTATAGCTAGAGTATAGAGAAGTGTACGGAAATCTGCAGTCTCATTCCAAAGAGCTAGAGCTATCAACTATCAAACCAAAAATCCAATAGAATTTAAGATAGCAGCGTTATGGGAATAGGACCTTGCATTGGCTTCATCAATGAGCGTTAATAATGAAATGAGTTAATCAGGGAATCCTCGGAGTCGCCGTTAATGAGACATTGAGACTCGACTGGTGCGGTGGCCTGGCCTGGCAATTAAGCCTTCGCTTATCCCTTGTAATTGCAATCAGACGATGAGGGAGCGCACAACAATCACGAACACAACTTTTCCTCAATAACCAAAACAAGACACCATAGATCTTTCTCCTATTCCTATCAACAAAATACTAACACATAATAGCCAACAGTAACAATAATAAATCTTGAAATATATTATTGCACATTTAATTTTAATAGAGATTGACATTTTTAAGCTTTGTACAGGGTAAAGAAGATTTTACAACGTTTTAGACAAAAACTTACGTCACTTCTGCCTTACTTCAACCAAAAGTTAGAATTTTTTATGTAAAATTTTTACACCCTGTAAACTGTAAATAGTTCAATACCACGAATACGTCAGATTTTTTTAAATATCAATTGCCCATAATATCAAAAGATTTGCCAGGAAATAACATTTTGGTAACGCAACTAATTTTAGAGTTTTTACTCCAGTAATTTATTTTTTGGAGTGGTGAATTAAAATCTTTGGCTAGTAAATTAGGTGTTTCAGTGGCGCAATCCACGTTTGTCAAATGAAAAACATGGCCATGTATTAAATTAGGATCCCCGTAATGATGAAGAGTCCCTAAATAAAAGTGAGTGAATAAAGTCAAAAGGAAAGAGGTAGGGATGGGATAGGATATTATATGACAGCTGAGGAGCGTAGTGTAGAATTGAGGTGAGAAAGAGATAAAAATCACAATTAAAATCTAATGAGCTATCATCATCACATGACAATGAGATTCGCAAACGGGCAAAAGTGCACTATAGGAAAACAAAAGAGACAACAGACATTATAGTTTGATATAATAATATTTTATATATATAAGTATAAATAATATGCACATGACAGTTATAACAAAGTCCATTGCCATAATATCCTGCTATTATTTATTATTAGAGGAATTGTTAAGTGAGAAAAGAGTCGAAGTACGAAGGAGCAGAATAGTCTAGAGTAATAATAAATAGTCAATAATAGTAAATAAGAGAAGGTAAATGTTAAAGTTTAAGAATGTTATCAAAGAAAAGGGAATAAGCTTATTCAGGTTTAATGTTAAAGTTGGTTACGTATGTACAGGATTAAATTATCCTGTCTTAGATTGTCACTTTGTTTTTGCCCATAGAATCAGATTGGATTGCATTAGTAGTGAGCCAACTCCTTCTTCCTATTATTGCATTGTGTAAAATGAACTGAGCTGAGCTGCTCAACTTTGTTTTCTATGATTCAATCCAAGTCAGAAATTAAATATCAAGCTTAAATTCACAGAAGAGTGGCTTGGCCAAGGGATATTCGGCTCTTAATTAAGAAATTGTTTAATTTAGATCTTTCATTTACAATAGCAACGTTGCTCAACTCACCTCAACTGACTATGAGTTATCATAGTTTCTGTAATAATATTATCTATCTATGTCCATTGTGTGTCTTAGTGTCTTTTATAGCAGAGGATAATCAACCTCATTTAAATTACATTAAAACTCAACGCATACGTCTCCAGATAATTTACACTACAAACAGGCACACACCCTCCCCTCACAACTCTAGCAACTCTTTAATTAAGATTTTAGCAACCACTCACACACAAAAACTAGACCTATGTATGTGCAATCCAAATATCCTTTAATTATTCTACTATTTCACATCATTCCATTGTCCACTCAATCAATTCCCTTCAATTTCAATCTCAGGCTTGTCACTAATGACTTTACTTAAAGCTATATACCTACTCTCATGTCTTAACTAAATTATAATCTACTTAAATATCATTTTAAAACGCAGATATGCACACTCAAATCAAACAGACCATCATTTGAGTAACCCGTCTCTTTATTTTAGTAATATTATAATTTTTAGAGTCAATACTCAATCTCTTAACTGCGCTATTTATAATTTTTGTAAAGGTAAGATAAGTTTTTGAATTTAGAATTGTAATGAACGCGTTCATAAAATTAAAAGTTAGTGGATTTAGTTCGCTAACAGTTTAATGCTTTATAAAAATAATCGAAAATCGATACTGCTGTTTAAATCTATGCTGGTTGGTGATTTACTGTCTACACTTTACAGAGCTTTGGAATTGGGTAATTGAACTGACACAAATGGAAAGTCATAAAAAATGTAAACTATAATGACAATTAATTTCTAGCCCAAGTTGAATCATCTAAACCTGAACGGACATTCTAAAACCTAAATGAATATACAAGCTCATCATCATCGACAGGTTCTAGGTAACATTGAAAGTGTTTTTAGCATTCCTGTTTAACATTGTAGAAATGAACATGTAATAAATAGATTCTTTTTCGAACCTTTTAATTTTTATTGTGGAAATACTATTTTCTACATTCATAACAGAAATGTAGATTGAATAATCCGCGTTTACCAATTGTTTGTTTTTTATCAAGGCAGGGAACATGGCAATTAATGGATTTCTGCTTTTCGAAAATATTGAGTTAAGAAATTCAGAGGCAGAATTTATTTGAGGGAACCTGTGCAAAAGCAATAAGTACGTAGGATAATGAAGAATATACGTGTTTTGAAGAGAATGAATGTTATAGTCATGTCATGGGAATGATTGCTCTCTAAAGGATAAGTGAGGGTAATTTAGGGAAATAAATAATTCACGGACATAAACAACCAAGTTTTGCCAAATTGTTGGTTGCACGCTCTTAGTTTGGAAAAAGATTATACATCAAATCGGCTAGCTGTTGTAGGTACATTGCCTTTCTATATTTACTTCATGTAGGACTTGTACTTGTAGTTGACATTGTCTACAAAGATTTTCCAACAATTTCATGTGTCCTATATGCTGAATTCTGTCCTCTATGTCAAACACAATAATAATAATATAACTTTGGTGATGTTTAGATTTAGAGTGAATTTAGGAGTAGCTATATCATAATATCCTGTGAGCGAAATTACATGGCTTACCTAAGTTTCAAATCTAAATTCAAGCGTAAATACGAGCAGAGGATTTGCAAGGACAAAATTGGAATAGGTAATAGCTCGTAATTGTCAATCAACTACCCACTCTCATATGAAACCTTACAATTTAATCATGTGTTTACTTTTCAGAACCTCTATTGCAATTTCCCAACGTTTAATTTACAAAGTTTAAATGTTTGATAAGGCCCAGGTTAGTTTACAATCCTTCCCAAAATGACTTTCATCCAATGTTACATCGTATTGAGATATTTTCTATGCATAATATTATTGTGTTATTGTGTAGTGTTTCGGGCTTGAAATAATAGTGCCATTTCAAATATCGATTACTATTTATCCCAGTTCGAATTCAGGACGCAATTAATTGGCCACGATATTTATAGTAGCTATATGCTTTTTATTATAATTACAAAATCCAGGTCTTAGCTGAACAATTACTTTATTACTATAATGAAGCCATAACGTTTTCGATTTAAATATTTTATGCATGCCTATATTGTCGAATAACGTGACCGGAAATATCTAAGAATGTAATAATGATATGCACACAATTACTATCCTGCCATAATTTAGGATTATTATGCAATTTGTGGCAATTAAACGTACATACACCACTTTACCTGTAATGATGGTATTCGAAAATGATTATAATATCATTGATTACATTAAAGCAAGAGTGTAATAACCTAACATTAATTGCACATAATTTAATATCAGCTGTCAAGAATAAAATAGTCGCTAAAAATCTCAATATAACTTTCAATTACGTAAAACGTGGGTATACTCATTTTATTTGAACATTATTATTATCTTTTCCGAATTTCAAACTGAACCTTAGGTAGGCGGATGCGGAGCTAATTTAAAATGATTTATTTGTAAGGTACCTAATAATAAATATAATGGTTAAATAAGTTTTAATAACGAAATATTATTATAATTGTCTGATAAATAACAAATAAATATTTTTGATTTGATTAAACTTATGGCTTATTAGCTTTCTCCTCATTTTCATTCATGTATTAAGTGGTCATTTCAGGGTTCGAAGTTCGAAAGACTATCTGTATCAAATGAAATTCCCAAAACTATTACTTTTTACAAGTCCCTCTAACAGTAAGGCTGAACGACATATCTATGTAATAGTGAATAGATCAAAAAAAGTAATGCTTAGAAAATAGTAGAAATGGGAACAAACTCTACAAAATACCTGAGAATTATTTTGCTAGTTATTTTTTATGAGGACTTCACTCCCTACCCGGATGAAATTCAGTTCTTAATTTGCTTACCATTTTTTACATTAATAAAAGCTAAATAAATACTATGATATATCTATGATTTGTGACCGACATATCAAAATGTATGAAGTGTGAAATATCCAGTCTATTCATCCACAAAACCGTCAAAGTACAAGAAATACATTTTTTCCGTTGTTAATTGCAACAAATTCCATACTACTACATGTTCGTACTAATGATAATTATAATAGTAGGCAGGCATTGCAAATTAGTATTCCACTTTCAGGAATGAATGAATTCTCAATTTTCTCATTAAGAATTAAATTGTCCAATAGACTAAATAGATGTTTCACTATTGAAGTACATAGATCGAAGTCTTATGCTTTTTTAATGAGGAATATGATGAAAAAGAAGAAATTGCAGATACGGGCTTCTCATATTATTTATTATCTGAAAATAAAAGAATATACGAGTATATAGAGCAAGAGTGAGAGAAGATATAAAATATTAAGGGAGCAGTTCCAGTTTGAGTCGTCGAGTATGATATTGAGGGAAGATGAGATAAGCCGTGAGCATAGCAATAGCAGCACATCTTGCTTTCTTCTTGCTTTTGCTTTTGCTGCTGTTGTGAAGAGTCTGAAGAAGTGGATGGTGGTGGTTAGCGTAGCAGGATTAATTCCGTTGCGTCGTGTCGTGGTGTGTGTTAAAAAGCAATCCGTAGATAGTTTACTATTGTGTGTGTGTGGCCAATTAAGAAGAGAAGAGCTCTCCAATCTCCTTAATGGACCCTATACTTTAATTTAATCTAATTGGGAACCCATTCTCATGGCACTCTCACTCACTCACTCAATTCTACCCACTACACACTATACACACACATACATGTTATAGCTATATATGCCCGGATACTGATGATATGCAGATATTATGGAACACTAGAGAAGTTATTAGACTATTCTAAGCCGCGTAGCAGCCGAGATGCAAGCAACAATGAAACTAGTCCTTATGACTCCAGATGAAACTTGAATTTAGTTAATTCACAACTTGTGTCTGTCTAAATGCTAATGCCACAACACCACCAATACATACAGATATAATATCCAGCTAAGCCCTTAACTATTACCTATATGTTATAATATTCATGTGAGAGAATGCATTATATTTATACTCTGGATTCATTTGCTATTTATTATCGTAAACGAACTACGAGTATAAAATCCCCCTCAATTAGAAAAGCGTCTTTAGACTTCAAATAATCCTATCATTATAATATAACCAACAATAACAATAAGACAAACAGCTCAGCAGATTTAAAAGGGATCTTTTTCAACTGCTGGATAAAGTTAAGGGAAAACATCATTAAAGGGAAATGACTAGAGTACTCATGTAAGAAGCTAAATTATATTCAAGAAGAAAAAGTGTGGCCTAATTAATTACTTTGAATCTAATAATTTAATTCGTGTGCTAGTATAAATATATAAATAAACATCTTATATGCTATACTAAATACTATAAACAAGCATCTAATTATGATATTTGAAAATTCCAATAGTATATAATAATTAATGCAATATAAAATTACTGTCGCTTACTGGTACTCTATTAATTTCTTGTTTGGTAATTTTTGATATTTTTGACCAAGTTTGCTCTATGATTGATTTTGTGTAAGAAAATGACTACAAGAATTTGTGAATTTCTATGTAAACTGAGTTTAATTTTTATACAAAAAGGTTTAAATGAATAAAAATGGAGGGATAAATATTTTGAAGAAAAACCAAACCCTGAGCAGTTGGAATAATCCTATGGTTAAAATGTTGTTTTCCTGTAATTTTGTGTTTGGTACTTTTTAATGTTTTTAATCCAGTTTGCTCTAGGTTAGTATCATTAAAATTATTTGCGAATTAGTTTAAGGGAAATGATTTCGTGTAAAAAATGTCAATAAGATTTTATGACTTTTATTTAAAAAGAATTTGATATTTTTCTATTTTATATAAAAAGGTTTAAATGACATAAAAGATGGTGGGATAAATATTTTGAATAAAAAAGAAACCCTGAGAAGTTATCGTATGGTTAAATGTTGTTTTCGTGTACGTCTTCTTGATTGTAAGACATAATAGGATGTAATAAGGATTGCTCTAGGTTAGTATCATTAAAATTATTTGCGAATTAGTTTAAGGGAAATGATTTCGTGTAAAAATGCCAACAAGAGTTTGTGAATTTTATCTAAAGTGAATTTATTATTTTTCTATTTTATGTAAAAAGGTTTAAATGACATAAAAGATGGCGGGATAAATATTTTGAATGAAAAAGAAACCCTGAGAAGTTATCGTATGGTTAAATGTTGTTTTCGTGTACGTCTTCTTGATTGTAAGACATAATAGGATGTAATAAGGATTGTAATGTGTTCGGCTTTTGCTTAATAAGCCTGCCCTGATACTCTTCTCCGTCTCCAGCCATTGCAACTATGCAACTGCCTATTAGACAAAAGTCTAAAGAAGAAGAATCAAGTTGCCTTCAGTCGGGAATCTCAAAGAAAAGTTGGTACTTTACGATAATTATAATTAGTTGCTATTATGATTGCATCTCATTTAGGAAATTAAAACGTTCCGTCCAGGCACCATTTACTTAGCTTCGTTATTTACCACCTTCATTACCATCATCCTCTAACTAAGCTCCCAATCACTCTCACTCACATTCATTATCCCCTTTTTTATAGGCGCTCTCTTATTAATTACCTTTCTTTGTATGGATCACATAACACACTATTAAATATTATCTCCTTTATAAATTACCTACATACTCTCTTGTAATAAACAACTACGGGTATAATAGATTGCCCAACAGAAAAAATTTATCCAATAGCAAGTCTATCTAATTATCCTATTTACTATTTGTTAAACTAAATACATAATTACAGATATCTATGTAATTTAATATTTATTATTCCTACCCTCCATCAATCAGTTCTTACAAATTATTTTCATTCTTCTTATAGTTCAAATCATTCACGTTACTTCTCATAAGCAAAAAAAAAGATCATGATTTATAGTCTTAAAGTGTAATAGGGCCGCAGAATAATTTTTACCACTAAATTCGGTTGTTATGGCCTGTTTTACGCTTTATTTTACGATCAAAATTAAATATTTTTCCAGANACCACTAAATTCGGTTATGGCCTGTTTTACGCTTTATTTTACGATCAAAATTAAATATTTTTCCAGAGTAAAATGTCATAAGTGAATTAAACCAATTTGGAAATTATTTATTTATTTTGCCTTCTATAAAGATATAATTTATCAATTTCATGCATGATCGTATCTTGATGTTTACTCTGTAATTACCCAATAATTAAATAAATCGTCATGCTGTATAAATAAGTTGAAGCTTCTTAGAAACGTAATTGCACATATTAATAATTAGAAAAGTAAAGAGCTTTTTATCACAGAAAATGAGGAAATTATAAATGCAAAGTTCATGTTTTAGATGCATTCAAAGAAAGCATGATTTTTTAGAAGCCACACGAAAATGTCGCTATACTTTGTAGGAATTGGGCACAACTGTTAATGACAGTCGAAGTAGTTAAATATAGTTAAGTGTATATTATAAGTACCTAGTAATAATTGCGAATGATAATGTAGAGGATATATCAAAATTATTAAAATATTTAGAGTAGGGAGCGGAATGCGGTTATGTTTTCGGAATTATTTTGACAATAATGAAATGATAAAGAAGGAGCTATACTATTAGAGCTACAATAATGAACATTGTAGTGATATAGCTAAATATTATATTATTTGGGTATATTATAATTATATAGTGCATGTATTTGCATAGGGCTTAATTAAATTACAATTAGAAGTAGAGTGTGCTTGCAGTCCTAATTTGAGACGATGATGATGATGAGGCAGGTCTGTAGGAGGAATGGAAGTGGAAGGAACAAAGCAGACGAGGAACTAATAAGCTAACAATAAGCATACTTACAATTAGCAAGAGCCTAGCCTATGTAAATGTTAATTAGCACATTGTACCTTGAGTAGTAGGATGGATGGATGCTGGAGGAGCGGGATATTCTACTGCCTTTATTCACAGTAGGCTATCTAGCTGCTCTGTATAGGAATGATCTGTCTGTCCCTGGACACGAAAGCGTTTGAAACCCCTGAGCCATCGCTAAAATTTTCTGTGTCATTTAGAGGTCCATTGGACCACTGAGTTCGAAAATATAGGGTCACTGGGACAAGGTCAACTGGGTCACCCTGAGGTCATCTCATGAACACATTGAGATATATTGACCAAATTTTCTATACGAACTACTAAGATCTGAAGAAATAATAAGCATGAAAATGCGGTGAGTAGATCAAGGTCAAAGTGGTCATTTTGAGGTCATGTCAAAAACGGGGGAAATATTGTCTTATAACCCTGTACTCATATTACTGCTGTTCAAAGCAGCATGCAATGTACCTACATTTAGTGTCAATAGGTCATGTCATGTCACATGGGATCATGCTGCTCCAACGCTACTCTGTATTATATCCGTTTTACAAAGATTTATTCCATGTCCGTTCTTTCACTATTGTACTCACTCACTGCAACTATGTATGCATTAATTTAGGATTTCTGGAAAATGCCTTCCAGTTCTATTTGCTCCGTCGGTCGGCAATTAGTTCCCAACTCGAGTCAACCAACACAACACACAACTCTCCCTGCACCCAATCCAATGCAATTCTAATGTAAGCGAGACTGACGGGACAAATTCTACTGGAATTCCAACTTATAGTATACCTCTCTCTCTCTCTCTCTTTCTCTCTATGCTCTATACCTATAATACCTAATTACCTCCCGCATCCCTCTATTTACATATTTACATCCTAGCGTCATATTGCCCAAAAGAGGATTTACATTTTGCAAAACTTCATTTAGCACAGAAAACCAATCTCAATTCACTGAGCTATTCATGGTAGCCAGATTAGCAATATACCTACCACCACCACCTACCTACAACGCCAATTTCATACGAATGTAATAAACAAAATCATCAATCTCACTACTCCCTTATTTATTGGCACATACACTTTACACATATGAAATATGCACAATTGTTTTCCAAATTGCATTACACAAGTACCTATGTACGAATTAGGGCTACAAATTACAGTCGTCATTTCATTAATCATTTTTACCATGTGATCTGCCATTAATAAATTGTTATGACTTGACATTTTATTTTGAAATTCATATTACATATCATCATATTATTTTAAGAGCGCAATATCAGAATGAACAGCCAAACACTGGAATCAAATGCAATACTTTTATTATGCCTAAGTATCAAAGAATATTATTGTAAATTTTATGTTTACTATTACTTATAAATAAAAGTAGCATAATAAGACATTAGAACTGAATCACAAGCAAAAATGCCTCTTTGAAGAGAGCCAGAGCAGAGAGCAATATTTAGAAAGAAGACACAAGAATATGCAGTGATCATATAAAAGAAAGGAAGATTTGTGCTCAGTTTTTAAAAATAACCAATTTAAAAAAATTGTACCAGCTATATAAACTATAATATTATTATTGACTTTAATTAAAGTCAATTAGACACGAATGGTTCAAATTATTTCTGTTAGTTGAGTTTGAGGGTGACAAAGTGACAACAATTTTATTATAATTCATGCAAGGACCGGCTGTCGGAAAATTTAAGTAACATAAACCTATTCCTGAGTTTGTGTAAAACTGCATTAGGATATCCATTTCAAAGGCATAATTTCCATTTGTCCTTTGTTGGTGACATCTGACAGAGCAGATGAACAAGATGGCCATCAAAACGTGCGTCTACAATTCACAACCTCACAGCCAGCACCTGCAGCTGTAGATTTAACTACATTGCAAATTAGCATTTAAGGAAGTAAAACATAACGCCACAATTATTTGCATAACATGAACATGGCAAACTGCGAACATAAAATTAAAGCAGGCTGAAACACAACTCTTCGCTATCTATACTTATAGATTATGCATTAGATTTACAATTTACAGTCCCACGAATATGAATCACGAAATCTTTTAGCGTAACAGATTCAGTTTACAATTTCAGACTACTTATACTGACTTATCTGACATTTATCATAATACTAATATTCATATCGGAAAATACTAATAATTATCTTATATATTTATTATTGCATTTATTGAAATCTGGTTTGAATTTAAAGCAAGGAAAAACAAGAGTGTTTTCGTAGGGCATTTTGGACTTTGACATGTCACAAACAGATGCATACCTACATCTCTTTTGTGTCTTTGAGCCTGTTCACATGAAATCTATGTTAGGGCTGGAAAAAGGACATTTTCTACGCTTTTATTATTCTTTGTTATTGTGGAGAGGGTGTCGATCATGCCGCTACAGCAAACACTCCAATTCCCCAACTTACCCTTTCGCTTTTACTTAGAATTATCATTGCACTCGTCATTGTATGTAAAATTATAATTATGTAGGATATAATATATAATATATAGACACATACTTTACATATTCACATATCACAAAAAGATTTCAAATCTTCAGATTCATGTGGTTGCCGATTTGTGGAATTAGTAGCTAAATGTCTTAGCTAATTATTATTATTTATTTATTATCTTGATTGACTTTATCTGTATTTTTTAAATAATAGTAATATATGAATATTAATTCACCCCTATCTTCAAAAAGTATCCACTCTACTGAATTACTGAACTGGAGTGGAGAAAGAAAAGTTCCTTCAAGTTGGAGGGGAAAATGATACAGAATGCCAGAGTAACAGCTTCAACAAGAAAAGGGTTGGTTGGTGGTGGAAAGTGGAAGGGAATATTTGGCATCTTCACAAAAAAGCAAGCACCTTCAATTTTAAGTAGCGCAGTAGCCGTAAATCCATTTTTTTGGTTTGTGTCC